>JTDE01002921.1:81786-96827 GCA_014338405.1 Paragonimus skrjabini miyazakii | reverse complement strand
TTGTTGTACCGACACATTCTTTGTTTGATTTGCGAGGATATTTCACATTCGAGATATGATATTTAATTTTCATGTACATTGATTCAATTAGTACAGTATTAAATCCAGTTTTCACGAGCGTCTTCCCATTAACCGTTTCGACGATTATCTTCTCTGCCGTTGGATATTGAGAAAGGCATTTTTGGATTAACCGATTACGCGTAACTCGTTGTGAACCTTGAATCGTTAGCGAACGATTCAATAATCACGCGTGCATCAAAATATACGGAGCGACGCAGAAAACCTGTGACTGCAAATGCGGGGCTCTTCTAAACAACTTTTATTTCTCCCATGAAGAGTAGAATGGACGAGTATCAACGGACTCTATCTGAGAGGAAGTTGGGACTACAGTCCTTGAATGAATTCATAGCACTCGCCCTTCCTGGAGTTGCAATCACCAATAGGGCAATTGCCCTATCAACTGCACACATCGGGTAGTCTGCGGTAAAACTATTGTAACGAAAAGGCATTTAACAAAGCAAAATCTCTGTTGTCCAACAAGCTAGTCACCATGCCACATGCGCGCTCGCGAGTTTCAATCACAATTCAAGTCATCAACACTCCCGTGTTTCCGCTCACACGTCGGGTGCACCCCTGCCCGGTTTATGTGTGTGATCGGCTTCTTCTATCCGGGGATTTTCTGCCTGCTATTCCTCATCCTGTCGCTCCTGTTGTCATCTGTCAATCCACCGTGGACTTTGACCGTACTCTACGCCGTGTGGAGATATTCCTGCGAGTGTTTAAATAATCACGCCTTCGATCTGGTCATCCATCGTATTTTTACTGTCATGTCTCGCCAGTTGGTCCGATCTGGTCAAGCGATTACTCATCAGGTCGTCCAGCCGTTCCCCATCCGCTCGTTGTGTGTTTTGAACGCATTTCCCCCTGCGTTGAGGTATTCCGCCGACAGATGAAATACTCGCACCTCCTGTCTGACAATTCACCACACTATCAGAAGCAGGAAATTTGTTTTATGGGGCCCTTTCCCCATGATATCTTCTCCAAGTGAGCTAGCTAACTCAGTCTTAGCATCTACCTTCTTCCCGGATGTCATAAACCTCGCACCTGTGAGCAGGCTGGGCACTAAGAAAACCAAAATCTCACTTGGCCTTTTGGTAACCTTACTAGCCATGCTCAACCCCGAGACAGTGGTGGATAAGACGGTGGCTTTGACTTCCGTCAATACTTGTCTGAAATGCGCGTCTTTTAATCGCTGTCGGCAAGACAAAGGGAAGACGCGAGCAGCGGGCTAAGACTTAGTCTACATCATGGCAGACCGATAGCTACACTTGGAGACCAAGGTCGTAGTTTCTGCTGCAGAAGTATCCATTCAGATTCCTATGCCTGTAGTGGGAAGCCGGGATGCCGTTTCCGTAATCGCCATTCCAGTGACCGACGCCCCAGGCACGGACACAATTGTTAAGGGCGTAGAAACTGTACAAAACCCGTCGTCCAATTTACCTGTCCCAAAACCACCAAACGGCACGGAGATAGTCATTTCTTTCAAGAAGTCGGAACGATAAGATTCTGTTGAGATCGTCTCAAGTGATTCAGAAAGCATTGTTTTGGACCACCCCGCCACGTATTTCTAACGATGGCCCAAAACCACCGCATACGTTGTGTCCCTTCAACTCCCCCATCCAACAGAGCAGAAAGTCAAATTTTCCGTGGGTAAAAACTCCTAAACATCCTTCCAAAAAGCGGAATTCAGCAGGGTCACAGAGGTCTCAACCTGTGACATTAAGATTGCTGGTCACGTATACTGTAAGACCGCTCAGGTATACACAAGCAGTGGTGTCGCGCCCGCAGCATCAAAGGATGATCGTCTGAACAACGGCAGAACAGACCGAATCCAACCCCAGCACACTCCTCAGTCATAGGTCTTCTTTCCCAAGCTCTTCCTCACATTTTCCTCTCTCTTCTCGCAAGATCTAATGAGGAAGTAGTTTCTAAGTGCATTTAGACGAACTGTCTTGGCTTGTTTAATAAATTACAAGTAATCAGACAGTTACTTCATGCTACTCAAACCCATATGTTTGCTTTCACGGAGACCCTGCCTACAGGTGACTTCAGTGAGAGTGAACTGAGTGTTCCCGGGTATTCAGTTTACCAAGCTGACTCTGCCTGAGAGAGAATGAGGGGTTCTGCGCTTTCCCTTCATCAGTATCTCTCGACACCCACGGTTATCGGTGGATTTATGTCTTCGACTAAAATTGCGTGTTCGAGATTCCCCCTAGTGGGGATCATTTATCGTTTTCTCTCATCCAACGTCTCCGACGACGACACTCTTCTTGTAAATCTAGACTACTTCTTAAGACTACAGCATTTTGCTCATCTGCTTGTTATGGGTGATTTCAGTGCACCCGAGATAAACCGGGCACCAAGTTCTCCCTTAGACTGTGAAGTCGGATTATCGACTTCCCTGTAGGCATCGATATGATGTACAGCATGGATACAACGTGACAGCGCCCCGACGCCGCATATTTCTGGTCAGATTTCCACTCTGCTTGACAGTCATCACTAATGCGAGCCACCTGGTAAACAGAGTGATCGTCAAGCCGCCATTTAAACACGGTGACCACTCTCTGCTCACCTTTGGTCCTATCTGCTACTGGTTACAACAACCAGCAAAATGTCCGCAGATCGCAACTCCGATCAGGCTGATTGTAACGACCTGTGATGGCACCTAGGTTCGATTATTTTTTATCATGACTCCGTGAAAAAGAACCGCTGTGCGTTTCAAGCCCTAATTGAGAAAGCGAACGACTTATTCCTGTCGGACTAACTGCGCACTTTTTCTTATCGGGCATTCCTTCTGTGCAGAATATGTCACCTCCTGGATGGCCGGTGTGTTTTCTGTGCTAGATGTAAAAATATTTTTACTCAAGTTTGATCTATACAACACAAATGGGTCCTGACAAGGTCCATCCAAGAATTCTCGAAGTAGCTGCTACTCTGGAAGAACTTATTTATAAGCTGTTTTAGCAGACAGTCCAGACTGGCATTCTCCCTGGTGCATGGAAAGAGGCGACAGTCACATCCATCTTAACGACACACGCCTGATCGTTGAGCTACGCGTAGCTCGAAAACGGATCCTCAAAGTGAGAACAGGGTTGGATCCAACAATTTCTACGGTACTATTAAAGATATGCAGCAGTAATTACAAAAGGCACACCTCCATCGTTTGCGATGATAGTGTCGTCCAGTAAAATAAATAGTTTTTAAACAGAACCAGTAGGGTCAAAGGTGAGCTGTCACGCCAGTAGGCCAGAACAGGAATGGCTACTCGCGCCGCGGACATTTAATGACACATTAGTTCAATAAAACAAAACGGGATGGTTGAGGTAGTGGGAGCAAATGTCGGGTTAGTGGGAAAAATATGGAAAGGCAAACGATGGGGACGAATTTTCTCAGCTCATGGATCAACAAATTCACAGCGCCCGCCAAAATTCTTCTACATCTGACAGACCGCTGGTAGTACTGTACAGCTCTGGCTCCCTATCTACCTATCCTAAATATAACTATCCACACGACACGTCGGAGACCTCGCGAACCATAGTGTCTAACAGTCATGCCCCTCTAACAAACAAAGGCGCCCCACGTCTCTCCTCAATAAACCTGTCTGCGTGCGAACCTCTACCGTAGGAACTAGTTCCTCAGCGTCTGCTTCACATTTCGTAACTAAGCCCAGGGGCCAATGGTCTCTAGTCAGTCCGTCGGATACAACAAGAACAACGTCACCCACCTGGAAATTACGTCGCCTCCTCAACCACCTCTGGTGCACTTGCAACGATGATACATACTCTCGAGACCACCTTTTCCAAAAGGTAGCTACCATGTGATTCGCTTGTCTGCAACATCTAGTATACCTATCTACCAGATCGCATTCTGGGGCCAACCTCCGTATTGCTCCTCAAGAGAAGTAAGTCATCCGGGGTTAGCGCGATATTGTCAGGACCGTCTGCGGTAACAGGAACCAACGGTCTGTTGTTTAAGATACGCTCTACTTCAGCCAATGAAATTAAAAGGGTTTCGTCATCGGTTTGTTGCTCTCGATATATCGCGCTCAAACTACATCCGACAGATCAAAGCAATCGCTCCCACATTCCACACCGGTAGTTAGTATATGGTGGGTTTAAGTGCCACTGAATTCCCTTTTGTAAGAGCTTGTCATCGATAGCCCCGTTACCCAATTTGCGAACGCAGCCTCTAGGCTCTTTCTCAGCGGCTACAAAATTGGTACCGTTATCGGAATAAATAGCCTCAGGCCTACCTCTGCGTCTGATTAATCGTGACAAGGTCATAATGAACGAGTCGGTATTTAACGAATGGGCTAATCTGATATGCACGGCTTCTGAATGTAGGCGCGTTAATACAGATTTAGATCTTTATTCGGAGGTCCTGCCGCCCTTCACACAAAAGGGTCCAAAGTAATCCATCCCTACGTTTGTGAATGGATGCCACGCTAGGTTTACACTGACAGATGATAGAGGGGTCATCATCTGCTTGCCGACTAAAACACAACGGCGACGGCAAACTAGGCAATATCCGACGACCAGTTTAACCGCCGCGCCACCCTGTATGGTCCACAAGTGCCCCCTTAGCGAGCACAACACATGAGACCTCCCGCAATGACCTTCGACTTCGTGATAATATCTTATGATTAGGTCATTGATGTGATGGCGCTTAGGCAAAATTATGGGGTGCATGGTTTCGAAACCCTAAGCCGATGGTGACAAGCAAATCCTACCGGCACGGCTCCTTCAATCTTGACGGGGACAATTTATACATGGAGCGCCTTTGAAAGAGAACAGGAGAGCCATCACTGCCAGACAACATGGACAGCACAGTTACTTCTTCAGGGAGGCACTCCGACTGCACTGATCTAATCAAATCTACTTCTGCCACTTTGATCTTTTTTAAACTCAGGGGGCCGGATTTAAATATCAGTTCCGAACGCCCGCTATGGAGGTTCGTAACGTAGCATTTGAACCGGGTGAGCAACGTCACGGCTTTGAGCAGTCGAGTCCAACTTAAATATCAAATAATAAGGTTATGCAAATCGTTTGCTTGTACGAGAAAGTTAACGTGATCCTGTCTTCCTTAGTTCGATGTCTTTGGGCTCAACGAGAGAGTTGCGTTTCAGAGCCCATAACCTGCAAGATCGATCCAAAAATTCAGACCCTTTCAGCCAAACGTTTCTTACTAGGCCGCCCGTCAAATCGCGTGATGCTAAGTCAGCCGGATTTTCTTCGGATCTCACGTTCCCCCATTTTTGGATGTCGACGACTGGTGGATCACAGAAAGGCGGTTGGCCACAAATGTGCACAAATGTGTATATGTAGTTGAGGACGACCATGCAATCATTTTAAAAATAGCAATATCGGAACATCTGACCCAAGTTGCCAACGACGATTCCATGCAACCTCACGGCCAAGCCTGCTGCGACTCTTTCGAGTCGCGGGATAGTCACCGCCTTGAATTATGTAACTCCAACCTTGCTAAACAGCAGTACACAGTTTCTGGCACTTTCATTTGAGGTAAAGCATATATACGCTACTGTTTCATAACTCCCTTCCTAGGTATCACAAAAAATTTGCAGCTCGGATGGCTCTGTCACAATAGCCTGCGAAAACAATGTGCGGCGTGGAACTCAGAAGTCATCAAGAACCTTTAAGCCTGTCAACCATGCTTCCACTTCTCGAGATCTTCTGGGCATGATGGTTCGTCCAATTTAATACCACACTTGCACAACTTATGAAGCAAACGTTTGCCTGGCAGCAACCATGGCGAGACAAAGCCCAAAGGGTCGTATAGCGAAGAGACACAGGATAGCACTCCTCTCCTAGTCTCCGCTCTGTCTGGAAACTGGAGGCTCGAGCGGAACTCTCCCGTTTCAGCGTTCGATTGGATACCTATAGTTCGTTGGGATGGTACGGATTTGGCCGCAATATCTATTAGTGACGGTGAATGCTCTGAGATCGGTATTGATACTAGCACCTCAGTCATTCGAAACCAAATTTTTTAGTCAGAAGCTTCCTCTTGCCAGTGTGTCACAAACCTCTTTGACAAAATGTCTTGCTATCTCCGCGTTGGAAGCCGAAACTAGACAGTCATCAACATAAAAATTCGTCCGAACCGATTCGCGAGTGGAATTTTCATATATTGACATAAAGTCCTGAGAGGTACGTCGTAATGCCTAACTCGCAGAAGGATGAGGAGGTAGCGCCAAAGGACTGGGAAGCCGTTGGGTACTCTACCGAATCTCTTGCAAGATCATGTTCGGGTTACCACAGGAAACGGAACGTACATCGGCCTGAAACAGGGATGCGTACTTGCGGAAACATCTCTTCGAGATCCGCTGACATTACCACTTTCTCCATGCGGAATCGCAGCAATATGCCCCCCAGGTTTATAGTCAAGTCGGGGCCCTGATACGGCCTTTCATTCAGGGACAGTCCCTGGTATTTAGCCGCGCAGTCAGAGACTACTCAAAGCTTCCCTGGTTTCGTGGTGTTTGGTAAAGTGTGGTGTAGCAGGTACCACTGGTGCAGGTAGTTTGGATCAAGATGAGCTTGGAGGACCCTTTCAACATACACACGTGCAATGTAAAGCTGTATCACGTTTGCGTACTTTAAGAACGCACCTGCATCACGGTTAAACCTCATTTTCAAGCTGGCTACGGAGTTCAGACCACGGAGTTAATGCATTTGCGTTAAGGCTATCTCACTGCTCTGCGTCTTTATTGGTAACTTGGAACCAGCATCTGCTGCATTGTGTACAGTCCTTCCCGTAGGTAACAACCCATTAATGAGGAAACGAACAACACAGTACGGCTGCCAATAAAAATCACCTAGTATCCCGCGCGCCGGGCGGTAGCAAGAGGTTGGCGGAAGCGTGATGCACTCTTTCATAACTTCTCTGGCACGAACCCGACAGTAGTGTGACAAGTACAACGTCCGTTGGCCGTTATCTGATACCTTACTTTTGATACAACGCTTAACTTTCTGAACGAACTTCCAGTGATTTATGGGATCACCATCAAACTAGCACAACTCAACTTTAATAAGGTTAAAACTAGCGGCTGTTGGCAGAACAGTTAATTGGGATGGGATGCTCGTCGGGCTGTATTGGCCTCAATTTTGCAGCTAGCCTTATATTCTGGTTCACGATCAGCTGAATGCTCTCGCTCGAGGTCAACATCAGAGGGAGTGTCCCCATCTTTAGCTAGATCAAGCAACAACCTAGAATTCTCAACTTACACTCTAGCATATAATATGGCTTCCGCCATAACTTCACGTTCCTTAAGCTCAGCTAGCACCAACGTAGATTTAGCCTTCAAACTCTTCAGACCGCGTGTGGATCTACGACTAACGCATGAGCTGGAAACTGAATTGACATCTAGAGAACAGCGGACATGCCTATCACACCCGGAATCTTTCTTGAGTTCCATGAGTTCGGAATTCCTCGGCATCAGCAAGTTCCTAGTTTCGACTGACCGAGTACTTCAACGCTCCATGCCTGATCTTTGAGTCACGCGTAGCCTGAAAACGGATCCCCAAAGTGAAAATAGGGTTGGATCCAACAATTTCTACGGTACTATTAAAGAAATGCATCAGTAGTTACAAAAAGCAAACCTCAGTCGTCTGCGATGATAGTTTCGTCCAGTAAAATATGTAGTTTTTGAACAGGACCAACAAGGTCAAAAGTTAGCAGAAAAAATATAGAATGTAAACGAAGGGAACGAATTTTCCCACTTCGTGGATCAACGAATTTACATCCACATTTAAAGCGGCCGGCAATCTCCGGCTAGTTATCTGCCAATCAGCCTTACTAGCATTCCGTGCAACATAATACAGCGCCTGTTAAAGCGTGCCATTTTTAACGAATTCAACAGCTTATCAGACCTTTTTGTTTCAACTAATCATGGCTTTCTTCCTAACCGGCTGTCCATAACAAATTTACCCATTTTTGTGAGTGGTCTGACGGAGGCCAAAGGCAATGGCCTCGTCTCAGATGCCATTGTCTTTGACTTGGCCAAACGTTTTGATCCTGTCACACATGGCCCCTCAATTACAAACTGGAAGCTTATGGTATTCAGGGAGAGGTTCGTCGCTGGATTGTATCTTTTCCCGACAATAGAACTTCTGAAGTTAAAACCGGATCTGGTTTATCCACCGCCTTTTCCATTTCTGCGTAAGATCCTCAATGGTCAGTGTTAGTTCTTTTATTTCTTATTTACATCAACTACCTTCCGGACGATGTTTCCGGCAACGCCTCACTATACGTCAACGGCCTAAAGACCTGGAATGCCACCGATCCCAGTACACTACAGATTGATGTTGATACAATTTAGCACTGGTCAGACAATCGGGGACTCCTATCAAATGACAGTAGGTATGCTCACATGTCATTCGGTTGGAATTCTGGCAATGCCCTCGTGATTTCTAATGCGTTCGGCATAGTGGATATGAAAATCAATCAGAAGAAAGACTTCGGATGCGATAGTCGTCTAATATATCCTTCGCGTCTCACCATGAATTGGCGACGAAGAAGGGATATGCCGCCCACAGGATGATCAAGCACACTTGCCGTCGCATAGTCAATAAAGTGTCGCAAACGTTTCACGCAATCTATATGAAACAGTTTCTCGAGTATGCTAATCAGGTCGTGTATACCGGCCCGAAGAAAAAATACATTAGTTGTTGAACGTGTCTAGCTTGTGGCTACCAAACTAGTCATGTGACCGAAAAATATCGCGTACGAGGTTGGACTTGAGATTTTTCAGTTTAGTTTGGATTTGAATTTAGTTTGAAGTTGTAAGACTCCGCAATGATTTAATTATCACACACTTCTTTACATAAGGCCTCGTAGAACATTGCTTCACTGTGACAAATGATGACGGCCGTCGAATAAATAACCGGAGGTTTTTCACGCATCGTCCTCTGACGTTACTTAGACAAAAATTCCTTTCTTACAGGGTTATTGGCCTTTAGAACTACCTTCTTTCTGAGGTCGTCAGCAGCGCACCCAGAGATCGCTTCATAACACTGCTTGGTTCATATTTACCTAAAAATCCATTCCGCAATTAATCTTATTCTGTTATCAGTATTTACTACAATCCACAAGAGCGGTGCTACATACCGTTTTCAGTTAGTACCTTTTCGATCAACAGACGCCCGCTTGGCACTGGGGAAGAAAAACTGATTGTATCTGAGAAACTCGTGCACGTGCCTCGAAACCGTGTATCAATCGCTGACTCGCTGAATTTGTCACAGATGACGGAACCATATCCGGAAATACACCGGTTATAACTGAATCCTACTGAAAGACGCCGCGAATGAATGATGTGAACAACGGTGAAAGAATAACGCGCGGGTTTCGAATTTGGTTCAGGTTGTCTCGCGCCATTTAGATTTTTGGTTGTTTATCTAGTGTGGGTTCGTTCTTAGTTATATTAGGTATATTTAGGACTGCACTAGTGTACCTCCCTAATTTGCATGGTTTTTAGTTGTAATATTTTGCGTTTATTATTGCTTAACACTTGTTGATTATCACATCGTTGTATTGTAGTCCAGTTTGTATTATTTTATGACTCACTCTTGTATTATTGTGTAACTCACTTTTGTATCATTGTATAATTCACGATCGTATAGTGTCGCATCGCTGTATTGTATTGTATTCCAGTTTTGAACCAACTTGGTTAAAAAGTTCTTGCTATGGATGACCTGGGTTCTAATTGCGGGGACTACAGATGTCGTAAGCCTGTTACTGAGTGTATTCAGTGCCATGACCGTGAAAAGTGGTATAACAGCCGGTGCTGCAAACGGACCGAGGTTTCGGTAAGGTTGTATGGACAACATAAACAGTTGAAGTGGGTCTGCTTTCACTTCTGTTCATTGGCGGAAGTCTTCTCAGGACTACTGCAAAACCCTGAAAGCCATTGGGGCATTGATATAAAAGAAAGTGCCCAAAAAGTTCCTGCCGAGCAGAGAGAGTGTAAGATAGAAAAGGTCGTTGAAAAGCAGGGGTAAGAGATAGCAATTCTCAGGTTGAGGACAGACTGACTTGTGGACGACACAGTGAAACTGCGTATTGCAGGCGAAAAAGTAATGGGGAGATCCCGTAACATTGTGGTCCTCAACAATGAAGAGCCAGTAGTCAGAGAGGTAAAAACTAGAAAAGAGCTAGATAGAAGGAGGGTGATAGAAATCCTAAGGATGGCAGCCACCGGTATCAAACGCATATATAAAGTAGGTAGCTGGAGACTGAGCAATTCTAACGGATCTCAACAACGGGCACGTCCAATACTTATCGAGTTTATACAAGTCTCCCAAAGGGGCTATGTGCTCAGCAAGGTTGTCAGAGTACATGAACTGTGACGAGGTAGGTATCAACTCATTCCGGACAATAAAATGGACTCAGAGTATGACAGTAAGTCAGCGTTACCGCCGAAAACAACAGCCGGTAGTTTTTCAAGTAGACCATGGGTCCAAGTATAGGATATGGCCGTACTGGCGACTCCACTGATCCAGTGCGACAGACAAGTTGAGTTACCGGAAAATCGTAGGGACGTCGGATCTAAAAAGATCTCACCCATGACTACATCTATTACGACAGTAGCATGCAGCGGTAGAACCGAGGCTGGCTGTAGTGAAAATAAGAGTACCTCATTCGTCGCTAAGGTAAGAACCATCTGTATGACGGAACAAAAAACCAACAGAAAACGGGGAAGCCAGGAAACTTTAATTAGTAGAGCAAGTTGGGATAAAACCACGAAATTGGTAACAACTAAGGCCAAACCCCACGGTAAAGGGGTTGTCGCTGCATGTAAGCCCTTAAAGGGGAGTCAAGCAATCTGCCACAATCAGGTTGCTGCTGAGGATGTCGCCCGACCCACGACAACTAAAATGCAGGAGGAAATGGATATGAAGCCAAAGGAAAGCGTTGGCGTTGCTGTGGTAGAAGGAGTTGGAAAGCTTAAGGAAGTAGTGGAGCCAAACGTTTTAGTGTTGTACAGAAGAGCTACTCAAAAACGAGCAGTCCCCTTTGGTCTTTCGTCCAAGGGGAGTTCTGACACAGTTAAGATATCCGAGCAAATACTGTATGGAAAGAATCTACAGTTTCGGTATAAAATGCCTGCAGCGTTAGCAACAAGTGGGGGAGCTTAAGGAACATAGTAAGAGTTTCGATGTCATAGCTGTGGCTGAAACATGGCTTAAACCGAAAGTAGCTTTGGGAAACTTCCCTCCAGAGGACTTTTCCGTTTACAGACAGGACTGCACGGATGAGCGCGCGGGTGGAGGTGCCTTGATGCTGGTAAGCAATCAGTACAAGCAGTGAGAGGCCCCTTTCTCAGTAAACACCCCGAACGTACGGGCAATTTCCTGCTACGTTCAGGAGGTTAACAGGAGACTGCTTTTTCGCAGCGTCTGTAGGGGATCACTGGCTGGCAATGACGAAGATAAGCTTCTGCTGAATGCCTTAAACGTTCTAGTTAGTGATTCAGCGAACTTAGTGGTAGCTGGCGACTTCAACCTCCCGAACATCTCTTGGGAAAATGAAACATCCAGGACGGGTATCCCCAAAGGACTGGACTGGTTGCACTCCAATTCGTTAAGGCAACATGTTCAGGTGCCTACTCGGTTCCAACACGGGTATGCACCATCCGTGCTGGACCTAATAATTACTCGATATGAACAGGGTATTGTAAACCTGGAAAGTGAGGCCCCGCTTGGGAAGTGCGATCATTGTGTTCTGAGTCTCGAAAAAATGTGTTCGTAATTCTGGTCGAATGGATGTAGCACGGCTCTTGGAAGCGGCACGGGGCATGTCCTGGGCTCCTGAGGTGGAAAACGCTTCCCAAGAAGATATGTGGAAAGTCATCATAGAAGGGCTTATAGTACTAATGGACCAGTTTGCAACCTAGTAACAAGAAGAGCTCGAAATCGTCCGCCCTGGTGGAGACAAACGGTGCGTACAGTGATTTTCAACAGAAAAAAATGTTGGACGGAATACAAGGTGAGCGAAAGTCATCGTAACTGGCTAAAGTATAACACTTGTAGAAATGCAGCCTGCAAGACCCAGCACCTGGCAAAATACCGCTTTGAAACAGGCCTGGCGAGCAAGGCAAAATCAGCTCCGAAGCACTTTTACTCGTATGTTCAATCCAAGGGTGCCTATAGGCAAGAGGTAGGAGCCCTGTTGACAAAGGAGCGTAAACCAGCCACCGGTGGAACAGAGAAAACCAACCTCCTCCGCTAATTCTTCCAGGGTGTACACAGGGGGGATGAGGGCAAGATTCTGCCAACACTGAGAAAGTCCAGACCTCACAGCATAATGAACAATATAGTTCTCACCGAGGAAGAAGTTGAGAAGGTTCTAGGCTCACTTAAGCCCTCAAACTCCGCAGGAGCTGATGGCATTCATCCGGAATTGTTAAACCATTAGCGGGAGTTCTTCAGCATCCACTATGGAACCTGTTTAATACTTCCCTAAAGGAAGGAAAAATCCCAGATGAGTGGCGCGTAGCCACGGTGGTCGCTATACACAAAGGAGGCTTGCGAGACAAACAAAATAATTACAGACCAGTGAGTCTGACGAGTATAGTTGGAAAATGCCTGGAACGGCTAATTAGAGACAAAGTTTCGACGTATCTTATTGAAAACAGCCTTCTTAGCATTGCATAACACGGTTTTTAGAAACGGAAATCATGTCTATCCAACCTTTTGTACTTCATGGATGAGGTCACGTGGCGATTCGATTTCAGCAAAGCCTTCGGTTCAGTAAATCACCGTTATCTCATCCAAAAATGAAGCGGTTTGGTGTCTCCAAACTAGCAATTGACTGGGCAGAGGATTTTTTAGGTAACAGGATCTTTAAAGAGAAGGTTAGAAGCGGATTCTCTGCAGCAAGCCCGGCCCATAGTGGCGTCTCTCAAGGATCCCTTTCGGGTCCTCTCCTGTTCTTACTGTTCATAAATGATGTAGTAAGTGGGCTTAACAACCCGTGCTTCGTATTCACAGATGATGTTAAGATAGCAGGGTCTGCAAATCGTGCCGTATTAACGCATGATCTGAAGGCAGTGGCAGAGTGGTCTCTTAAATGGGACCTTCCATTGAATGCCGCCAAGTGCCAGCTGGTAACTGGAAGCTCTGAACCACTGGAAGCACCCGGTCCCCAGGGTCCTTTCACCATTGAATGCGTAGAAAAGGCCCGAGACTTAGGAGTATTGAACAAAAGCGACTTAAAACCCTTAGCCCAGTGTACAGCGGCTGCACGCGAAGCCCGCAGTGAACTGTTTAGACTTGAGCGAGTTTTGTCTAACGAGCATCCGGAAATATTCCTGCCGCTATAAAATGCCATTGTTTGACCTCACCTGGAGTACTGCGTGCAGGCGTGGACCCCCTAACTACGTAAAGATATCCAGCGCATCGAGTGATGGCAACAACTCGCAACCAAAATGATTATAGGATTTAAGGGTGAACCTTAGCATGACCGTTTAAAGGAGCTCGGATTGCACTCCATGGAGAGGAGGAAAGTGAGAGGTGATCTGATCGAGACCTTCAGAATACAAGTCCACAGACTTGTTTGCACAAATGTGTCAAGAAGCCACCACCAGAGGTCACAGACTCACACCGAAGAAAAGCAGGGCTCGTTTAGACATACGAACAAACTTCTTCAGCAAGCGGATAGTGAACGTGTGGAACAAGCTCCCATATGAAATAGTTCATTGCGATGTTGTATTCTCATTCAAAATGCGGCTGGATAAAGTGTAGCAGGAGATAGTTCCAAATATTCTTTAGCATAGCGGACAAGACTTGGCATCTAGTGGTAGCATACAGAAATGTGGCAGCGTGAGGGCTCGTTTTTGTCTTGGGATCAGTGTTTCAGATTACATCTGTGACAGAGTGGCCGTGTAGGCATACTTACATGCCGTAGTTAATGTAACACAGACGTATATGGTCAAGCCTTCCATTGCAATGTATGGTGTGGGGAGCATAGGTTTCTCAGGTTTAGTATGGAGGCTGATCGGATGGCATCACCCAGGTGTTTTCTGGGCGGTGGTATTAATGCATTTCTCAAAATGGTAACCTACCAACCTGTGAACCTTTCAAGTCCGTGCACACTCCCCCCCTTTCCGGTCTCCTATACTGCGGCGTTTTCATATGGTTGGGATGTCTGCTCGGCACAAATTGGGAACCTCCAATCAGAGACCAAACTGCTAAAGCGTTTAAACATCGTCGCCTGCAGACCAGGAGCGGTGATACCACGGGTGGCAAACAGAGCAACCTGCATTCGGTCACACACCGCTGTCTATTCAGAGATTGTGGGTTTGAAGCAGTTCTCTTCTCAGTAGCTACACTCCACCTCACTCCTGAGTACCAGACTGTCTACTGGTGTGACAGAGAGGTCAAACGGACGTGACCCAAAAAAGTTCTTCCAGTCCCAGAAACGCTGCACACGGCACGAAAATATAAAACCCCAACTAGGTGCCGTCGTGAAAACAAAAAGAGGCGCAGAGTAAAACTGGTTACGATTGGTGGATCTTGGTTTGTGCCTGAGTTATAATCAGGCCTATGGAAGTCCGCTTATAACAGTGTGAGTTGCAGGTGACCAGTTCTTTTTAATGCCTTTCATACACGTTTTTGTTATGGGGTAACGGGTTGATAGACTTACCTGCTATATGGAGTTACTTGCTCTTTAGAAAAGGCCTACCCAGTTGGTAGAATTTCTGTACAGTTAGGGGGAGATGAGGATCAGATACGTCTGTGACAACATACCTACAAAAGTGTGCTATTCTGGTGATCCTGTTAAAGACAGGATGGAGTTGGAGATGTAACTAGAGGGTTTGCTGATGCATCCTCCATGGAGTATACCACTACCTGTCGGTCTCGTCTATCATGGTTGAGATCCCTTGTATTGTGAAGACAGCTTACGCTAATTATCGTGTATTTAAGCAGACATTGGGAGTTGCGATTATTTTTCTTTCATACTCCCCT
>JTDE01002921.1:0-37672 GCA_014338405.1 Paragonimus skrjabini miyazakii | reverse complement strand
AGCTGATCATGGCCATAATAATCGTCATCACCTTAACCGTCAAACTATGTCTAAACTAAAATGACCACAAAATTTATCCGTGGCTTTACAAGGCATTGCTAATACAATTTTTGTTTCGATAAATGGATTGAGAATAACACAACGTTATGAACAAGCTGTAATACTTTACGTTTCAACCACCTCAGGTGGCCTTCCTCAGGAGTGTTGTAATCGATTACAACTCTCCTGAGGAAGGCCACCTGAGGTGGTTGAAACGTGAAGTATTACAACTTGCTTATAACGTTGTGTTAGTCTCAATCCATTTATCAATAACATGTTAAACACGATGCCCAAACTGTTTGGCTTCATTCGTACAAAATTTGGTGCGGATATCTTACAGAAAGTAAACAAGATACAGAACGTATACGTAAGGCAACCCGCCAGTTTACCCTTCATCGTAGTTAATGCGGTTAGTGCTGTGCAGGTATGTGTATGTGAATGCGCGAGTATGAATACATGTGACAGACCAAGGGTTGATAGCGAACTTTGTATGTAGGTAAGACAAACATACTGGCAGCCTGAGAATAAGGTAAAATAGACCGGTGGTATCGGCCAGAAATTGAGAGCTGTGAGTGTGTATGCAGCTGATGCTCCGTACGTTCGTGAAAGGGATGAGATACATTGCGTTCCAGTTTGCGCACGTTAGGGGAATGAGTGTATGCATGTGAATTAGCGATACTGCTTTCACTTCCGTCGTACGAAAAAGCGGAGAAGCAAAGAACTCGTGCATCGGTGTGCCACCGAGCGGAAGTGACATACACACGGTGAAAAATGAAACGCCAGAAAGAAAGTGTACGGTGATGGCGATAGAAGGGAGCAAAACGGGTTGTTGGATGGTAGAAACGACTACAAGCTATATCAAGTGGTCTGAGAATCGGCTAGATGCTGATCGATCAACACAACCGGCGGAAAAGGTGGGTTGACAAATCGGTAACATTCGGTGAACCACTGTGAACAGCAAGCATGGAACATCGTCTGAAAGACATACACGATTTAACCATGTTGAGTCTGCCGTAGACCGTGGAGCTAGGAATAATTCGAAAGATAAAATCAACATAACGATTGAAACGATGCAGTAATGTATATACGACGTTGGAACAGTGTTTCGAAGATATCTGAGATTATTAGATACTTCATGAAAGTGAAATAATTATGAAGCAACAAGCTGTTCAATAGGCAACAAAAGTTGCACAGGTAAGCATTAGTTCCAAATATTCGACATTAAATGAAGATAACCTGACACAACTCAGCATAGATAAGACGTTAAGTAATGAGAGATCAGGATGTGAGCCGTGACAAGTTGAACGTGGGTTATACTTAGAAGTGGTTTTTCCAATTTGAAAACCTAACAGCCTGAGTCATCTGAAATGATCGAACATTCAGGCGTGACTACCCTGTCATGTCTAATGAAATAGCGCTGATCCGCTCATATTCGGATCACAACAACCGGGTCTGAAGTCAAACACCCGTTATGACGAGAGTATACACTACTTCTGACCAACCCAATACTGGAAAAAATGTGGAAGTGGCAATCAAATGTCAAGTTGTAACACACACTTTGATCAAATTGGAAAAATGATATACAAAGCAACCAGTACATTTCAGTATCGAGACTAACACTTGAAACAATCAGAAACAGTTGCACTATGGGACACGAGGAGACAACGAGAATAAATAACTAACCGAACCGTTAAAAATGTACGAAGCTTCTACGTAAAAACCGAACCAACAACACGGTTGCCACAATTAGTTGACTCTTCGCTTTGAGTGAGCGTCAGGTCTGCGTAGTACATAGCATGTTCGTTGGCAAAACAAGTGGGGGTGGGATTTTGATCCTCAAATATGTCTCGTCAACAAGGTAAGCACTAAAGACAACCCTAACCAAAAGTGAGTTCAACCGGGCATCTCATGCCTTCACCATATTAAGCAAAGATTTTTCATCGAGCAAAGCCAACTGAACGTCGGTGGACACAACCCAAAGTAATGCAAAGAAAACCATGGCTACCACAGTCACTAGTGTTAGATCGCTAATTCCATGTTTTTCTCATAGGCTCAACACGCTTCGGGTCACTTCGTTTACCTTGTGAGTACTTGTTAGCAATGAGGACTATGCTCATTAGTACTTTGATCTTATCGGTTATTAACATATCCGACAGACATAAACGATAGGAAAAACATATAACTAAGTTAATGTAGTTGTGATTCACGCTATCAGCTGTGCAGAACTACGTACATACTGAGAGAGAGTCTGACAGAGATTAGACATTTCTGCATTGATAAATAGGTAGCCACCACCACCATAAACAGCAATATATTAGTGGTTCTCACTGATGCTTAACTGCCACAAAACGATGAGCAAAAAAGCAAACTCTGTACAAGGAGAGAGTTACATCGGCATATTGACCGACCTTAGTACAGTGAAACTAGGTCACTGACCTATCAGTTGGCGACGACTTGATTGGTTCACTACGTCATGATCTCTCTGGTTCAATCGCGCAGAGTGGCCATCCACCCGGTGGGTTTGAGGCCAGGATAAATACAACGCCTGAAAAAATCGCTTTTGAGGACATAACAATGAATCAAGCTGACTGATTCCTATAGCCTCAACAGCACAGCATCCCCATTCGAACGACCTACGATGAGTTACCTGGCAGGCGACAGACCACCTGATGCTCAATTTCAACTAGACGAGTGGGGATAACACTGCTGGCCGATCGTGCCCCCATAACCAACGTAGGTGCTGCACCCGGGTACGTCTCAAAAGCAGTCTTGATGTTCGGCTAACATAACCTGCTGCACATGAACAAATGAAACAGTAGATGCACAGAAATAAAGTCTGAACAGACAGTCTAACTTTTCAACACTGAGATGTCTCAGACCTGGCCAGTGCATCCACGATTGTCGTACGGAAAAACTGTGAAGCAGAAAAGTGTGGGGCTGGACACCACAGCTTACTCCATACTGACATATGACTGTAACTCTGTAGATGACACGGAATGTGTCAAATGTGGGTCTACGACTGCCGAATGGCATGTTATCATTTTGGGAAAAATTGTAATTCGGACTATTGGTCCAAAAAAAAAAAGTTTTAACTGACGCCCGCATAGACAATGGCTCAGGCATCACGTTGGTATGCCAGGAAATAATTGGGTGGCTCCAACACATAGGCAACTCGTTCGC
The DNA here is from genome assembly GCA_014338405.1 of Paragonimus skrjabini miyazakii. Classification (NCBI taxonomy): domain Eukaryota; kingdom Metazoa; phylum Platyhelminthes; class Trematoda; order Plagiorchiida; family Troglotrematidae; genus Paragonimus; species Paragonimus skrjabini miyazakii. The sequence continues at coordinate 34,453 of JTDE01002921.1, read as the reverse complement.
ACTGACAGTCACCACGACCACCGAGATTCCGGAAAAGACGGTCGCTTTGAGGATTCGCTAGCTTGACGGTGGGGGATATTATTTTCAAGTTCGACAGCAAACATCCAGTCTACCACAAGAACTGCGTGCGAACACTATTTCGATGTGCAGACAGATACTTCAGCTCATTCGAACCTAGAAGAAAAGAACGAGAGCATGTTTACTGGTCACCTCCAATGTCTACCCTCAAAGGACCCACAAGAGATATAATGTAGGTATTTTTGCCTGCTAATTCATCACAGGAAGGGTATTTTCGTTAATTCCGCCAACAGAGTGCAGCAGTGTGCTGCAACCTTTCTAGGTTTACGTTAACCATTCAACGCGACCGAACACACGAGTTCAATTAAGCAGACGGGCTGCTGCGACTCATCAGCAATCACCGCGCAGCCGAAAGAGGGATGGTCATCGCTACTATGTCAACTGAGGATGATGTGAAACATCGGCGGAATCCCTAAAAGTGCGCTCCGCAATCGACAAGCTACAGTATTCGATCTAGTTCCCAACTAGAACATCAACATCAGCCAGATATAGTGGTCTACTCGTGACTCCTGTCTGTATCACCGTCGATGTGACACTCCCCAGTAGTAGACCGCTGCGCGAAGTTCATCGACCGTGTGGTCGGTCTAGTCTCTTCTTGACTACTGACATTCGACAATTTCAATCTGATAATCTTGGCACCAACATAATAGAAAGCGACTGTACGCGAATACGTACCATCATGAACAGCAATCCGTCAGTGGTTCACACTGATCCTTAACTGCCACACAACCACGAAAAAGAAAAAAGCAAACCCTGTATAGGCAGAGAGAAGAAAAAGAAACGGAGGGGAAGAGACCTAACTACTAAAAAAAAATAGTTACGTCTGTCTTCAAACATTCGGCATCAAGGTGCCTACACCTTGCAAACAAACAACCGAGCTGTAAGTGAAAGTAAGGCGTCATCAGCAAGACAGCTTCCTTACGGCTTTCAATGCCCCGCGTCATTAAATGCACTCACTTCACAGATAACTCGGACAAACGACAACATTCACGTTACTGAGTTCGATTAGCCACCACATCACTTAACGTCCACAGTCACCGACTCTGTGGGTCACGAGACCCTCAGCATAGGAGACGCATCTGACTCATGGTGACCAGCCCTTTCGTGAACGGCTTCATTTCTCTACGCCAGATCAACATCTGTCCATCTAGCACCTTACGCCAGTCGGCCGCAGCGTCGGCAAAAAGTGTTCGATGTGGCAGACGACTAGCTGGCATCCTGAGTACATGACCTAACCATCTAAGTCTGTGCAAATGTAAGAAGTGAACAAAAGAACTCGTTTTAAAATCAATACCAAGTACCCGCTTCCTAACCTCCTCGTTACTTACTCATTTGGGCCACCCGACACGAGCGGTCGAACGCAGACAATGGTGATCAAATACCTGAAGACGTTTCACATCCTCTACCCTGAGCGACCAGGTTTCGCTGCCGTAAACTAATACAGCCCTCACTGTTGTTTGATATATGCGACCCTTAAGCCTCAGAGAAATACCTCTCTGTCGCCATAGGTGTCTCAAATTAGCGAACACCACCCTAGCCTTAGAGATACACGATTCTTTCATACCCCCATACCTCGTCGCCACCGTTGATGCAGCTTCATAAGTACACAAGCCGGTCAACAACCTCCATTACTTCATTATCGAACATTAAATCTACGTAATCACAGCAATCTTACAGAAGCAATTTGCATTTCGAGGCTGCAACGCGCATTCCGAAGCCTTACGCAGAACACGAAATTGCGTTTGGCGTTGTTTGTTCCGCTTGAATATTGTCAAACAGCAACGCCTTATCGTCAGCATAATCAAAATCAGTCAGTCTTCCACTAGGTAGGAGGCCCACACCGGCATCTCGTGAGTGTCGGAGACAGTCTATCACAAAACTATACAAAAATGGTGAAATTAGACAGTCTTGACGGACGCCGCTTATGGTGCTGAAACTGTCAGACAGTTCAACGTCAATTCTAACCTGAGCTGAACTATGGGAATAAAGCACCAACAGTATGTTCACATATTTGGTCAGTACACCCCTGGGGTTAAGTGTTAATCGGCCCACCGAGTCGAACACACCGTCATAGCCAAAAATTAGGGCAACTGTTGGCCCACGGTATATATCATGCTGTTCCAGAATTTGAGGAAGAGAAAAAATTTCATCAATATATCTACGCCCAAGGCGAAACCCTGCCTGCTCTTCCCTAATGTTTGCCTCACGAGCTGCAGTGAGTCGATGAAGTATAATGGATGCCAGTACCTCAGTAATGACTGGTATCAAACTAATTTCTCTATAGTTTTCGCAAGAGCTCCGGACTCCTTTCTCGAATATGGGAACCACTACCGAGTGACCCCAGCAAGGACGGATGGTCTCCGTCATATATACACGTTGATACAACTGTGTCAATGCCCCCACTAACGCCCCCTTACCTTCTTTGAAAATTTCTGGCACCAGATCATCTGGACCAGCAGCTCTATTACGTTCGAGAGCCAAAATTTAATTGAGGACCTCAGTCTCCATGAGTGGTTCCAAATCTACCGACCAGGGGGTGCTGCATTACAGGTTTGTGAGGGCAACACAGTAGAAGCGAGAGGCCAGCTAAATTGACCCAGTCTTCCGCTCACCCCTCTAACTCTTCGGACTTACTATAAATGAATGTGCCATCTGTCTGGCTGATAGCTTCGCTGACAGACGGTCCTCAGGAACCAGTTGTACGGATACGCGTAAAGAGTGTGCCGACATGCCCTGAGGCAAAACTGGCCTCCATTTCCTTACCTTTCCCCATTAACCAAGCCTCAAGATCAGCGTTCAGGCTACGTTTCAGCTTTCTACGGATATTTCTCCTAGACTTGTTATATGAATTCACAGGAGGAATGTTCCGTCTGGCTTCAAACCGCTTCAAGGATTTCTCCAAGACCAATGTTTTTTCGGCCCAGGAACCGCATGTCGTATGCTACAATACCTGCTTCACGAATGGCCTGTGAGTTCAGCAGCTACTAGGGTCTTCAGGGTGAGAACTACTCAGACAGCTTTCTAAGCTGATTTGGTACTTACGCTGTACTGGCGATGTTGATTCTGGCAAGAATCAGTGAAGCCTATGTTCAGACTACCACAAGTGAAAACGTGGGTGTGATAGCAGATCAATCTGGACGACCGAACCACGGAACTCTCACACGAGGCCCGAGATGCTATCGCTCCGCTATCCAGCCACGGACTTTGGCCTGTAAAATGTCAATCTCACTTGTCCACATACCCATATCTCAGTGGACAAATTACCGTACTGTAGGTCTCTTAGATATGTTCCCATACGCTGGTTACATTAAATAACGGCCAAACATTTCTCATATTGTTACACGTAACACATGCTTATACTGCGAGCTCTAACTCTCCTTTGTTTATCTCTTGACGCCTCACTGAATTGTTTACGTTAACGTACTATTGACGGATAACTGTTATCGATTAAATTCCGCGTTCATAGTTTACCTGGTTGTAAGTTGTACAGTTTGTTAACCATTATTTATTTACGTACAGAACCAGTGATATCTGAATAAACCTTCGATATTCCATTTTGTTCTCTTCGAACCAAGAGGTTTACAGATGCTCCGATAGACTACATATAGCCGTGAATCCTGACTAATTCTACAGCCAGTTTCTCAACAACCAGTCGTTGCCCAGCTAAAGCAAGAACGAAACGACACCGTACCAGCGCATGATTCAAATCCAAGTATATGTTCCAGTAAGATCGACAGTCCTGAATCGAATCACGCCACCTATAACTAACAACAATGTGGTCGACCTGAAGCCAGGTCTGATTCGGAGAAGGTGGGCATCGAGTATAACAATGACGTGCTCGATGTCTAAGGTTAGTGCTGGCCAAAAATACCTTATTCTCAGTGCACAGCTGCAACAATCGTCCGCAATTATCTGAGTGATGTGACGCTTTGCGTTTAGAGCTGGTCTTAATTGAATCTGCCAAGCGGACAGCACAAAGTCTACTGTTAACAGGAATCCAATCTACCAATGCAGCTGAGGCCGTCGTGCTAAGGACTATACCTATTCCAGCTTGACCGACAGCGGTTGCCGTAGTCACCCGATGCGTATGACTAGTGTCGGGTAGACAATGCATGTGCTGTTAGTTCCATACGTTGACTACTATTCTGGATTTTAGTCTCTGGGAAAGAACAAACATCAGCATTTAACGAGTCTAACGTTCATGCGAGAGCGGCCTGTTGACTAATCTATTTAAGTGTGCGAACGTTGAAAGCACCTATATTAATTCGCATTCTAGGTCTAAGTAGGGGATGTGGGTGGTCAGAGGCTGAATGGTAAAAAATAGGACTTACCGGCACAATGTTACTAAGATTAGCTACATCTACTGTGGCACCTGCGGAGTAATCACGAGAGATAGAGCTCGGGAGGGATGTGAGAGCTAAAGTTGATAGGACAGTGGGGGTGGGGTTCAGCGGTAGCATGTTTTCACCTATCCATCCTGTTGTATGTAGCGGGTAGGATAACATCGTTTATATCGCGAGATGGCTGACGCAGTACGGAATTAACAGTGTTGCGAGCATTCATGGTTGTATGTGGGCTGAGATACTGCCAGGCATGAGAACGATTAGGGTTCGCAACGAAATCTTTTGGCTCAAAAGCCTGTACCGCAAGGCAGAGGATGGATGGCAGTGTACCAAAACTGATACTTTTTCAACAGAGATGCCAACCTTAATCCAACTCCCAACCTGGAAGACAAGGAGACTGTGGTTTGTCAGACCTCTATTTATTGGCCTGCCTGATATGATTGATTCTGTCGGTTTGGTCCAATTTAGCCCAAAAGTTACCCGAGATGCACAAGCCGTCACACCGCGTCAACGTTCAGTCTTGCTGTGACGGATGCGCATATTGGCCGGGAATTGGTCACCAACTTTACTAATTTAATCACAATATGATCGTAATGTCAGCAGGTTGGCAAGTGATAAACCTGGCAGGATCCTGCATCGTGGAAAACAACCGAGGGTCCATGGTTGCGCTCTTTACCTTGTCTTATTCGATACTCAATCCATGTGGCCACAGATAGTCGCATTTTATCTGGCGACATCTGCCCTTACGATCGGCGTTCTGTGTTGCATTTCTAGTCAACATAGATATCCCGACATCCTCGTGAAGGACAACGTGGCCGTAGTCCAAAGATTAAGCTGAACGCTTCATTCACACCTACAAACGGGTGCTTCTTACACCTCTCCGGAAGGTGATTAAAAACGAGGTTCTACAGGGTTTTTCCTTCGTTCACAACTCTGCGTATCCTGGTAGCCACAGGCCGGCCCTCATAAATCGCAAGCTTCGCACAGTCCAACACATTTGACGACGAACGTAAGTATCAATCCTAGTCACGAAGTATCTGTCTGTAGCAACACATGGAAACGTCATCGCAGTCAGTTGCCCCTGCGACAACTGAACGCAATATACGAGGAGCGCCAGCATCCTCTTCCCTAAGGTAACTTGTTGGACACTTTCGCTACTTTGGATGCACACACTCTGACAATTCCGCCATTCAACGCCAAGGCTGCCACCAGCCCCCTGTCTAGACACTGCATCGACTGGACCAGACGTTCGTTAAGCCTTTTGCAGCCGAACCCTCGATCCAAGAGCCACGGATGAATGCCGTTTCGAATAAAAGGTTGGGAAATGCATATTTCCGCCGAAAATGAGTTGCTCATTGATATTCATTCGAAAAGCATATCGTAACCTTGTATTTTATCTTTTCGCGCCATTACGCGCTGAAAGTATATTTTGACGCACTCACTCCATCATTAACATCAACACCGTAGACAACAATACATCAGTGGTTCTCACTGCCAAAGAACCATGAAGTAAAAAGTAAACTCTGTACAGGAAGACAGAAGGAAAAAGGGGGAGATGGGACTTGACTGCTAAAAGCAGCTGGGTCTATATTCAAGCATTCAGCCTACACGCTGCAAACAAACAACCGAATTATAAATGAAAACAGGGCGTCATCAGCAAGACAGTTTCCTTACGATCCAGTTAACTTGTCTTACGCAATATATGATTAGGTGTTTATATATATATATATATATATATATATATATATATATAAGTAGCATCCTTTTGATGAACGACTGTTGCACATTAGATACACATCAGATGCGGTTCAACCAACGACCACGAGTGGGTTTTGTGACCATCAGCCACCAAAATCGTGGCCTTACATACCAACTGACGGCACATCTTAGTAGCTAGTGGGCTTTCCACCTGTGGACGAATAGGCGGTTAGTAAAACGCGTTAAAACAACGGTCGCAAACCCCGTTTTAAAACAAACTACACTGGCTCCTTGAATGTGCTACGGTAAGGCACAGAAAAACGGTTCACGTGTCCCAGAAAGCTTCATTGTGAAAAGCGCAACAACCATAAGAGCTTCACGAACAATACTCAGAGACTTTCGAGATAGCGCAGCACTGTGAACACAAAACAGAACAGCAAATGGATAGCACTTGCACTTAACACCCAGCCCGAGATGTATTCGAGAGAAAAATGTCTTTGAGTATACAAAAAGCATTATCCTGAAGGTGGTACTCTATATCTTGAACTATTTGAGGTAGTACGAATATGACCACAGAATCAAGTTCTTTGGGTTAAGTTTGCCCAAATACTAACAACCTGTGTAAAGTCGATTACACATCGTGTCACATAATGCTTACCCTCAAATGGGCAATACGGGGTGAGCGAATAAGTTGTGTAATAACTGAATCAGGCCGTAGTAGGTCACCAATAAACACGGCCCAATCTACTACAGTGCGGAGCGGGTTACTAGACAAAGGCCTTGGTGGGCCCTGAAACCCACTCCCTTGAAGTGTCACCAATAATAGACAGGTAGGGCATACGGAGCTTTCGTTTGCTCCATGATTTGTAACAGTCTAAGTGAATTTGTTGAATGTACACGACAGTTTACAACACAGTGCTTGTTTAGCTTAGTCGAAATTGGTTCATTAATGACCTTTCATTCCTACTTACTTTGGTGAATAGGATGTACGATAACAACCGATCTAGAACGGTGGATTCAGAAAGTGGTGAAGGTGGGCGATGGACCTGTTAATCTTTGACACCGGAGGGATGGTAGATAAACAACTCAAAAAGGGATTTCCAATAGGCCATACAATTTTCAGTTCACATGGTGCATTCTCAGCATTAAAGTTATGTGAAACTGTTGGGATAATGCCACAATAAACCCACAAATATTTTTTTACATTCTTAACACTGTATGGGCATTTGCTAGAACATTATAAATACGGTGGAGTTTCCAGTGTATTTGCAAACGTTTGATTGAGATCAAATATACCCTTGGCTGAAGGGTCCCTGTCTTCTTGATTTGCGGTAGTACGTGCGTCGTCGTATATGCCGTGATAACGCAAATCGTTAGTGCAACCGTCGTAGCTAAGCCGGGTTATAGTGAACGCCAGGCGTTAGTAATTTTTCATCAATCGTCAATCCATGCGGTTCATAACAGAAACAGACCCTGCAAGCCTATCCAAAATTAGACAGAATCGTGTTTACCTGCAAGCGTTCGACTCGGAAATTTGAAGATACTGCGCACTAGAAAGGGAGATAACAGATCTCCGTGTGCCTTCAACAGCACCTCCATCAGTTAGTCTGAATGGCATAATTCTTGACGTAGTTGATCGATGTGCACTGTTGGAGGCCACCGTAGAACGCTATCAATAACTAAGGCAATAAAAATTATAACCTAAGCTTTAAAAGTAGCTGGAAGAAACCAAACGACGGCCGAGCGCTGACGTGATCATGTTCTATGACAACACTTACCACTTCGTTAAATATGGCCCAGAAGTACAGTCCATAAAGTCAACGGCCGCAGTCATTCACGCCGTTGGTTACAAGCGTTCCGATATGGGGGTACAGTGTAACCAAACATGTGGTGCATAAATATAGCCGTGGACACCGAAAACTGGCTTCTTTGCTACGCTTTTCTCCTCATGACATCGGACGTATTCAAAAACTTGAATTTGTTTTCGTTTTTAAATGCCGTCTGCCATTTCAGTTGTTGAGGTCAAGATTGACGATAGTACGGACTAATATAATGAGGATTTGACGCTGCTGAAAAGACACGCAGGTTACCAAGTCACTAATGGGTTGACGAACAAATAACGCATGAGTTCCATGGAGCCAAAAATGTTCGAAGAAACATACCGAAAATTGAATGGGATTGGGAGCCGGCAGGATGACCGTTGACCATCTGCATTTCCGACTTTGAGGAATTGTGCGTAGGGCCAATGGGTTTCACGAAACCAGTCACATGAATCAAAGCGTAGGTGGGTTGTCCAGCAGTACACGGAGGAGATCCAAAGGTCTGACGATGTCTTAAGCGAGTCCGAGCCGTTAGGAAGTTGCTATTAGTCGACCCAACGTCCACGGATGAACAAGAAACGGCAGATCCCATGCGCATACGACATATAAAACCACGTCTGGCTCCCATACCAGCGCGCATATGAGCTAATAAAAAGGCACAGGGCGGAAAAGGAGAAGAGCGAAGATTTGATAACATGCAATTATGTTTGGTGGTGCAGCTAAAGTTATCACCAAAACGGACGGACATGAATCTACGGATTTATGCTTTACAGTTGACATCATGGCTACTGAAATATTGCAGACGAGAAATCACCCAGCATTTGAAATTATAAGACGAACTTAAATAACCCAAGTTTATCACCTGAACATAGAATCGATGCGGCAGAAACATGATAAAACCGGCTATATTTCGGATTGATAAGGGAAGGCAAATATCGGTTATCTGCAGTTTGGAACAACCACTTCAAACAGTCTTACTAATAAAGAAGGAACACAGCAGAATCTTTAAGGATGCTTATAGGATCACCAAAACGGTAGCGAGAACTCTACAAGAGTAGGCAACACGGAACAGTCATGTAAGATCGAATTCAGCAAGCAGAGAAAATGAAGATTAACTCATCACAATTTGCGAGAAGTGTAAACGTGTTTATGTGTAGGAAATAACGTATAGAAAGGCACGTGAAAATTGTCTTTTAGACACAAACAAGGGCAACATACATTGATGGCCTTCTTTTTTAACCGTGCCGGTTTTGAGGTCCAATATACGCGTGGGACAATTAGAAGGTGATGTGGAGCCGGCCAGTACGTTCGGCGACGTGTGCTGTTGTGAACTGTTTAATCGGTTGGAAGCGTAGTCGCCAGGAGACAGGGAACCTTGAGGAGCCAAATGTTTACTGTGGTCGATGGAGGTAGACATTTTGCACGGCGTAAGCGAACTGGTACTACCGCTGGTCGCAACTGATCCGTTAGAAGACCGGTCTGTAAGTCCTGCAATCGCAGCGCCTTGAGCAGGCAAAGTTGCACCAGTCAGCTGTTCACAAACTTTCTCGCTATCGTCTGGGTGACACAGCTCGTACAATGTGTGCTGATACCATTCCGACTAGCAAGAAGGGGTGCAATAAACCAACAACCAGACAAAGTTAACCCACAAACTAAAACAAACTTACATGCTTCATTATCCATAATGTAACTAACAAAATTACCGCGCAGCCCTAACGGTATGTTACAAAGTAAACCACTTGGTAAAACTCACAGGAAGACACGATTAAGTTAACAGACAATTATATGACAAACACGAATACAAAAAATAAGACAACCGGTTTAGTTGTGACAAATGAGCGTCATTGAAAAGGTTAAACGACTTCACATTCACTACAAATCAAGAAAACATAATCGAAAATGCACTCACACAACAGAAAGAACGCTAGGAAAATGAATGCGGAAAATGTCCCACACAACTCTCTATCACGGAGGGTATACAAACATGTTGGGTCAAGTAGGCAGACATTGTCAGTTAAGTTAAGGACTTTGTGCTTCTTCACATTGCCGATCATAAACGCCATCCACAACAGCAACGTATCGCAGTCAACGGCGAGCCTGAATTCACGTCAACGCTAGCTCTCCTAATTAGCCTTACTTTGTCTACATTACAAGCGATGCCTGTCGGACTGACAGTCGAGTGGATAAAGGTTTCGGCTTCTATCATGAATGATTACCGGTCGAAACCTCGTTTGGGTTACTTCTAATATGACCTCTGTGAGAGGGAGCAGCACGAAGTATTACACTCACCGTTTAACGTTCTTGTGAACGTAGCCAGTGCAAGCTGGCAATCCGAGGTGAATTGTGTCCACTCGCGCTAACAGGGTGTGAACAAGCTGCAAATCACTTATTTATCCCAGTTCCGTTTCTCCTTTCTTTTGGCAAACGTTTTCTTCTAGGCTGTTCCCCGCCACTATTGTGACGAACAGCGGTTAGAGCCACAGCAACATCTGGTCAAACATATGATCGAATGCAGACCAGTATTTTCAGCCCAGTGACCCAACTCAGAGGACAATAATAAAATGAAACAGAGTAAATTTCAGTAAACTTAGTGTACACCGACAGTTTTAGTGAAATCATAACAGTTTTTTAATGTTTGATCGAGGCGTTTAATCAATACGTTTCACATGTGGTTGCCAATAGGGTAGGAGTATTTACAAACAAAATGGAAAACCAGCACATAAAAAACACCAGTGGAAAACATTCCAGTAAACAACAGCAGAGCTCAGTACGAATGCTACAGACTATAGTAGTGTGTGATGTGCAACATTTTCAGTCATTGTTAAGATCTACTTTAACTAGCATCGCCTGACCTGAATCCGAAACGATGAACCACTCGCATATATATATATATATATATATATATATATATATATATATTGCAGAAGCCGCAACAAAAAAGTGAAAACACTAACCTGAGTCTGATTTAAGACGGCCGTAACACTGTCCGAAACATAGATTATTCTTCCGGTATCGCATTGGCAAACAAACAGGAAACCGTCCGCTGCCTATTGTTTGACAGATTGAAAAAATACGTACGAACAAAGTTAGTACACTTCACTGCATGAGCGAAGTGAATCACTCTATTAAAGAACACCAGGACATCGAATGTCTGAAAAAATGGGATGAATAAATAGACTGTTGACATAAAAAAAGACCAAAACAGGAAACGGGACCAATAACTAAAAATGAGGCTTACCAAAATTGCACACGAGCATGTCAAGACCAGCCAATGTGATTACGCAAAGTAAAAAAGAGAAACCACTCGGAGAAAATGACCGTCGTGTTAAAAAGAAGCAGTAATAGCATGGAACAGCGTACCTCAAGTACCAGGTGCTTTAATTCTTGGTCCGACAGAAAGGATGGTCTGTAAGATCCATCAGCTCCGGTGTTGCCAGTACCTAAAATAGTACGGAGAACTACAAGAGTTATAGTGGTTGTAGATAAAGACACAAAAGTGCAAATACAAAACCGAACAATCCGATTAACATAAACGGTAGCGCATTGCAAAAAAGATGACAACTCCAAATCTGGGAGCAGAAGTGGGGAAAAGAGAGAACTAATTTCTAGGAAGTCTCATCGAAACCCAAACATTCAATAGTCCAAGGATCCCAGTTTGCAAACGTACAACCGAGTTCCGAGGGACAGTATAACAACACTTCTAAGACAGCAGCTTTCGTTCCCCCGTACAATGAATTGCGCCTAACTAGCACAACTGCATCAAACAACACACGTCCGACCAGTTGCCGCTTGTTCAATTCTCTAACTACAGATCATGCGAGTCGTGACAGTCGAAGCTCGAAAGGCCTACCAGTAGGCTGTCTCCAATGCCCTACCCCAAGGCATCATTTGTCCATCGTTCAATCGACCGGAAAATCGGCAAGGAATCCACAGAATAGCAAAGGACAATGTAAGATCCTTGGTACATGATTCAGCCAATTGAGTCTATGTACCTATAAAGACCGGTCGTCATCTACAAATATTCGCTTCGTAACCTTGTCGCTTTTACGAAGCGCTACATGTAGACTGAAACACAAAATAGGACATAGTTTAAACGAAAAATGCAGTATGGGTGAGCACTAAGGCGCAATATGTCAACGTGGCCGGAGCATCCAATCTATTAACTGATGAGATGTGTTCAATTCACTAAAAAAAAAAGTCACAGGCACACATGGAACGTAAGGTAGAACTCTCGAGGATTCGAAAAAGCCTTCATAGAAAAAATCAAGATGTATATCTTCCCATTCGGAGTAAATAAGGTAAGCTGTTATCACTGTCAGTTAAGTGACGTAAAATGTTTAACTCAGGTGCAAGGATAGACTTAACGCGGAGAACAGTCTGAAATCGTATTTGGAATGTCCTAAGTGGTTTCCAAAAGATAGGAAGGACCTTATTCAAACGACTTCTCTTGGGCACGCAGCCTTCAGGGTCACATATCTCATATACGAAGAATAAATTAGGACACGTTTCAGACCGGCTGTCAGATATGTTCCATCAGTATTTTGTTTTATTATTGTCTTGCATTATTCTCGATGTGCGGGGTGACCAAGGGTCGGGCAATACCGATGCTAAACAACGTGAGCTGAGCAGTCCAAGATGGGTTATAAGTTATTAAACGTAGGAGGGACGACAAAAGAAACAGCCGAACCTGACACTCAAAAGCAAACACGACGCAATCTAGAGATGCTCTGATTCCACAGAATGATCCACATTCAGAGGACACTGCGTTCACCTGGTTACAGATGTGTGTCTGAATTAGCGTTCATCGTAACCCACCACTGTGGTTTGTTTTACAGTGTTTTATTCTAAGCGCTACTTTCACACTGCCAAACACGATCGATTCTTATTTTAACCACTACACCTCCTTTCACTGAATTGTCTGCTGATTCTAACTCGTTCGGATACAACCATATAATCGTTTTACAACTACAGTTATGCAAGACTTTCTTCCATGACCTGAACGCTTTGACGCTGATCCGAGTTCGTCTGAAGAATCAAGGCAGTGAGGTCATTGGTATGACGCCCTTCTCAGTGTTCTAGAATCAATCCAAGCCCTCTAACCTGATAAACGAAAAGTGATATTAAATCATGTTGTTTGATTCGTGTACGAAATTATTGCGAGGGTAAAATGTCTAGGGATAATGTCGATTCTCCAGGGATCTTACATACAATCCAAGAGGTGTTTGTCGGCCACCTATAAATAGGAAAACGGACGCTCAATTAGTTCTTTCAGAAGCCTAAATATTTCACTAAAGACCGTAAGTTTAAGGTGTTTATCGTGCAAAAATGTCGAGACAGTGCCACGTGGTAGGTTTTACTAGTGATACGTAGTCAAACCAAAAGTGAAGGGATGTTGTGGCAAAAACTTTCGAGTTCTAATGAGGCATACGATCAGAAGTCAAACCTCGTTTGACAGGATACTTGAATGAAAAATACACCAAGGCCAAATAACCCTCCGAAAGACCCAACATCGAACTCAAGGGTCCGCTCTCCCCAGTAACACGCAATCGATTTTTGTTAACCATAGCAGATAAATATTTGCGCTTTCCATTCGCACCTGCGTGCCAAAATATGATGGTTCAAACCGATACTAACTATCTGCGATTTTTGGTATGTTCCCTGAATACATTCAGACTGAGGCTGTTCGTTCCTGTCCTCTGCCGTAAAGAACTTATTGTATGATATGAACAAGTTGCAACAGATAAAACGATCGCCTATAATCAATCTTCAAGATGACACTCAGGTTAGGCGGTTGAACGGTACACTCCTGACAGCTACATCACTAGCTCTAAAATCTAAGAACCACCTACTGAGCGGTGGATGTTTGTTCTCATTGATATATCCGTACATTAATAAACGGGACTCGATAAATAAACTTCTTCGTGCAACGACCGGTCGACCTTTAGCGCTACTCCTACTTTGAGTACACATTCTTGGATCGGCATATCTTGAAGAGATTTTGGCTCACCTAAATTAGACCCACTGGTGAGAACAATTGAATTGACGGAAGGTAATCCGCGCTACGTTCCTATCGATATCACAACAGATAAGAAGAAACTGCATCCATTCGTCACCACGCCCTCAGAAACTAAGAACTTTGAAATGCGGATCCATTTCAATCGGACAGTTCTGGCTTCCCACGACACCAATGGTCTTGCTTACTATCCCATGACCGTAGGAACTCCGCTCTATCAAAAGTCGCGAAATACGAGACTCGAACACACCCCACCGTCATCCGTCTCAACTGAAATACGGTACGACACCGTATGATAGCTATCCGAACAAGGAAGTACACTTATACGTGTTACGCAATAGGAGTACCTGAGAGGCATGCCAGCGTAATGATTCCCCACATTTATTTGGTTCCATTATTTATTTCGATAATCCCTATCTCGAATATACTTGTGCTTGGATGGACTACTCGGCAACATTTTTGTGTCCATTTCGCGATTTATGTCACACAAGACTATCTGACAATGTTCCCACAGTTATTTACGTGGTTCACAGAAGACTTTCAAAACATCCACCTTAATGAGAAACCAAGTTCAGCATAAGTAAACTTAAATATGCGCAAATAAAAACGCCAGCGATAGTAATCTTCACTGACGCACTCGACTTAGCAGAGTTTGTCTCTACTTCAACGAAGTTTGTAGGTGGCCAATGCGGATCACGAGCGTCATATAGGTCACTGCATACGTGGCTGTTGATTTCCAGTTGTACAAACAAAACTGTGGAATAAAAGGGTGTATGTAGCGGCTTTCACCGATCGCATTTTACTACTGGCTCAATGAATCAGCACACCAAGTCTTGTCCATGCATCACAATATTACCCAACAACGTGAACAATCGAGGTCAAGTGAAAAACCGACTTTTTTTCAACAAGACATTATGGTATAAGAGCCTCTACTTTAAAGACATTTTACACTTCTCGATAGGGTGTCAAATCACCAAGGCATACTGTCATCACAACATCGTTCAAGTAATCGAACAAGTTTACATAATTATCCGGCAATTGAACTGACTAGTGACGACAGTTAACACCACCCAGTTTTACATTGTCAAGATATCCGTGGCTCTTTACGAACATCTTCCACCGTCGTCCGGTCGCATCGAACTGAACGCAACGAGCACATGGTATGCTCACAAAAGGCCACTTTTAGCTGCATCTCAGTTCCTTTACACTTTTCTGCAGACCTCTAGCGTTCTATCAAGAAGCCATAGATAAACGATGAAATCGGGGATATATCGGGAAGCATACATAAGCAAAACTCTGGTACATGTGTCATGCAATCTTATGCGTATAATATCGACTGCTGAACCATTCTGCATAACTGTCCCTCCAAATCGCGTGTCTAACTTCGGACTTTTGAAACCATTCGATCGGTGCATTAAGGTCTTCTATCCGCGGGTCGGTAACACACCGCGGCGTCTGTCCTTATAACATAGGACCGGAGACAGAGTTAAAAGTCAAGCAGATACACACCACTGTCAAGCGAGGTCATCAATGGCAGAGCTCAAGATAACAGCCTGCTAGCATTTTCGGGAGGTGCTGCCATTCTCAGTTCAGTAGCGAGGATGTCCTGTTAACTGCGAATAAAGTTTCACACCTGCGTTTCTACCAACGTGGTTGCCTGAGATTGGACGGTGGCGCAATCTATTAATCTATTATCCAGCCCTATCAGCAATGACATTTAGGCAGATCATTTTGATTCCCTACGATTTCTTGGAACATGTATATTAATAATTTGTGGAATAAGCAATGTTGAACCATAGCGTTGGGTGTCAATCGAAATGACCTATTGGTTGTTACCCAGCCAATCACGCGCAACATGAACGCACAGAGTAACTGACCGCACATGTTGCTAGAACGCATGTTAAGCACTGCGTACTGCCAGCGGTCAGCTAACCGGTCGATTCACGGTGTGAGGAAGGTGACCTAACTTTTACCGACCGCCAGAAATAAGGCGATGATGAAACCAGCTAGTCCAGTGATCATCAGCGAGGTGGTGGACAGCCGAGTCGACACTGCTGGGTCCTGTTAGCACAACGAACATGAGGGAATCGAACCTACAGCTTGTGGATAAATGACGAAAAGACAGTCACAGAATGGTAGACTGTGTATATAAGCGATAGACCACAGAGTCTCAAGGGGGTAGCCAATGAACAACTTACTTGGTTAATTTACTCCCGTGTCTCAAAGTCGGGGATCGATCAGCCGACTATCCCCGAACGTTCAAAAAGAACATTTGTTTTTAAAACTGGGACATTTTCATTACTAAATTTTCATTGACAACCAGTCCGCCTGGGGTCGTGGACAGGTTCTTGCGTTCGGGTAGCACTATCTCGTCGATCTGTAATACTGCTGGTGAGATATCAACAACAGTATCAAAAGTACGTTTCCCCTATCAACTTGCTCCATATCTCGTGGTTTTGAGAAAAAGGTATATATTGCTCGTGTACATTATTTTGCGATCCGGAAACACGCCAGCTGAGCGTTTAGCACACCGAGTGTCGTTTATCGAGACCACCAACAACTGGGTAAAACCACGGGATGGTCAAACAACAACGTGGATACGAAGTATGAGGACTTTGATTTTTCTGTTGAACGAAGTGGACAGGTGTTGGAAACCGCGTGATCACTCAGATTGATGGTTAGGAAAGCTATCTGAAATGACGTGTCGTAGTCCACAGCATTTCTAGTTTCTCGAGCTTTGTCTCTTATTTTGACCAGTTTTCTCCACTAGGATATTTCACAACACTGCCGGGGTAAACGGTGGCTCGAACCACATTACCTTTTGGTCATGCTCACGGTGCTATAAGTTAATGAATGAAACGGTCAAACTCTTGGTGAAGAGAAAAATACAAGAACTTCGAGGCTTATATCAGTTCCGTCGAATTGAGTTCTCGGAATGAGTAACGAAGTTGATCACTACCGAGCCACCAGCGAACTAATACGGGATGAAAAATTAAATGAAGCTTCGCTTGATGATAAAGACAACCGTCCATGGTAAGAGCTATTTCGATTGACAGATGCTTTTCCAAATCTCAGAAATATATAGGGTAACTTTGATCAACAGGAAAAGCATAAATGACTCAAATCGCTTGTGTCGAAGAATTAGTAAACCAGCTATCGAATATCTGAGACGTCTGCGAGAACTTGCTCAAGTGACTGATTCTTGAGCACAGAAAAGGATCGTCCGAATGTTTGTTTACTGCCTCAACTGGATCATACGCCACCCAGACAATACTCACTGTCATATAGAGTAACGTATTCCCCCTGTCGGATCCGGTCAGATCCTATTTTGAAAATACTACAGTCGAAAGGGGAAACGTTGCGGTCGTCATAATCGACCACAGTCCTAGTCGTGAAAACAAACGCTATACTTAATCATATCGGGAGACTCATGTTCTCACCTGCAACTTTTTCAGGCAGCCAGAAGCATTACTCGGCCGCTGAACAACAGTAGAAGCCAGCAGAATACATTAGTGCCCTTTAAGCAGTCACTTCAAACTCATCACCAATAACCGATCCGTTGCTTTCATGTACGACATACAGCAGAAAGGAGTTATGAAAAATAACAATCCAGTGTTGGATGAAAAGTGCTGGTGCAATAATATTAGTTATTGTCATGGAAAACGTAACCAATCGGCTGGAGGTTTCTCTCAAAACTACTGTGACGCTACCAGACCAGCGTGGAATAGAAAGGACTACGAGAGCCACTATGCCATCCCGGGTTTACGTGCATGGAGTGCTGTGGTAAGTCGCAAAATCCGCCATTCTGAGCAGGGGTTAGCTAAACAATCAACACAGTGTTAAGGTTAAACCTACATTTTATCGGCAGCCGTTTGGGAAATGAGTCAAGGCTGTCCAACTATTCAAAAAATTGGACACCTGTTGTAGTGCATCCGTTATGTGCTGATAAGCACCGATGAGTGCTTATGGTTTTATTCACATTTGCGTGTCCACGCAAAATCCGCAACTGTAATCGACTTTTTCTCAGCTGTCTCATACCATCCGGGACGCCTTATCCGTCAATCAGAACGCCCGATTCATTCATGCACCACGAGTTAAAGAACCTTGTCCATTCCAAAAATATAACAGCCGACAGAACGACAGTAAAAGTCGTAGGCAGACGGGACAGAGCGAGCGACTGAGCAGTACTTTAGGAGAATATTTATCATCCCCGTCATCAGAAAGTGGTTCCGCAACGAGTTACTGTGAAAGCATGCTTCTCAGTGCGATCCATCAAACTTGTTTTCATCCACGCAACCGCGAAACTGCGTCCTTCATATTTTCCGCCCACCAGCCTGAATCAACAAATGACGCTTCTCAACCTAGCTGATTTACGATGCTCGGCCCAGATCTTATGAGAAGGAACGTACTTGAGGTTGCACTGTGACGCTGAACACGATCACATTCTTTCTGGAGGAAGGGAGGCAACATCAGACCCGACTGGACATCATGATCTCTCAATATGAATTACTTACCCGTCAATCGGTTTCCGTCCAAGAAACGTAGCAAACTAATCGTGAACGATTCCAAACTAGCGTTTTAGTTTCAGGTGGTCTATACAGCACCAATCTAAAAGCAACGCACAAACATCTTGAAACGCTCTACGGTGAAAAACATATAAGACCAAGATGTTTGCAGTAACTGTCAACATTATGGGACATCATTAAACCACCAAACTGTATGAACGGAAAATAATGACATTTTATTTTCAAACGTTCATCATCGTTTCGTAACACCATTTCATGTTATATTGCTATCTGTTTTAGCCAACATACTGTCACTTTGAGGAAAATGGAGCTTTTTTCCCAGGCCCTGGCACCTTTTGTGATCCCCCTCAACTTAATTATCTGTTACGGAATCATTCCTCCAAAGACCGGATCAGACTGGAAGCAACAACCAGTTAGTTGACTAAGAACGTGGGTTTGAGGGATAAATGCTCGACAGGCAAATTTTGGTTTCGTAGGACTCCTAGTTGAAGCTGGCAGGAGCGTGTAAATTCGTAATTAAGCGAACAGTCACAAATGATGAAGAAATGTAACCAATGGCATCCTGGTTGTTGATACCCTGTGAGCGTTTCAGCACTGTATTACGCATTGGTCTCTGCTACTTCTATCTGGTGTTGAATCCTAGTCAGCCAACAACTGATCCCTAACAGGCAGAGGAAGAAGTGAAACCTTGTGATCCTCGTCTGCTTCGGTCAGATGAATCTACATAGGTAGACTCGCATTCGCTCTGAAGAACTTTAAATTCATTGAGTTATGTCCGTCTTACCCACAATGGGTGCACTCAGCGCCCTGGGTAGGTGGTTCTCTTTCACAGGATGCATGAACTGTGACCGACGACCAGCTACTGGTAGAACATGAAATCCATGTCGTGTATCACTGTCTTATAGGTTCTGTTTTCGAAACAAAGACTCCAAGAAGGGACCGCCAAGTCGACTACTTATTTTGGGATAGGCGAACGGTATCGCACTTGCACAACTTACGGACAGTGTTGAAGAAATTTACGATTCCGCTCTTTCGCACACATGACTTGACCGAGATAACAGTGACCAGATTCAGCATGTCAAAACAGTCCACATCGCCAGCCCGTTAATATTTTTCATTTCTTATACCACAAGTATCAAGCTTCCTCAAATTGTGTTACTATTCCTTTTTTTCCAACACAAATCCGGTTCACCAGTATCTAGCGATGGCGATGTCTTTCGTAACGATAGACAATTGCAATTCAGATCGCTAACAACAATTAATCAGCCTAGATGAATGCTAGAATCTAGAACCTGGATCAGGCCAACTACTTACAATATTCGAGTGCTTCAACAAGCTGGTCAGCAGGCACCCACAACTCGTACTGGATGCCTTTGTTAACGATAGCTTCTGTCTTACAGAAATTACCAGTCGGGATTGTAGCAGTTTATTGAAGGTCCGATCAGTTTGTCCATTCTTGAGGCCAATTCCGTGTAGACACGTCCGGAGTCCTCGCAATTTCAGCATTAGATTTGAGCGACGTCGAGATTGGGCGCCCATACAAATGGATTAAATCACAGTCAACAATCGGTTCTGTGTGGCTGAGCTATAAGGTTCGGTTCAGATGGATAGATGTCGATCTTAAAAAAGAAGTCTGTGTCAACGCAGCGTACCTTTCCAGAGTTTGTGGCTCGGACGCAGTTGCAAATGAAGTCATTCGATCATCTGCACACGTAGCGCGGCAAGGATAGTCTTGGATAAAAACATGACTCGATACGTTGACAGACCAACAGCTGATAAACGCATTTCAGGTCACCAGTGTTTCACGGTCATTCGCTGCACTAATACTGGTGGACGTCTGTTAAAGGTTCGTGCGAACTACAACCTGTCCTAGATAGATATCGACATTTGGCATACTAAAAAGCTAACAAGGCACCTGGTGACTTCCAATGTCTACTCGGATGTGAACCCAAGTAGACCAAGTCGACATCGTCGCGTGAAGAGCCGTATGTTAATCTGGAGAATCTATTTGAGCTCCCAATGCGCAACAGCATGCGCTGACCATGTACTACTGGTGAACCTCCATAGCGTCGCCGACAACGGTTTGACATTGCCAAAAATGAATGAACCCGAAACGCTGAAAAAGTACCACACGCTTGTTTGAAAATCTGTCGCCCGGAGACATGGAAGTTTGCTGAGCACAAATTCGCTGTTACCAGTTAGTGTGGCATTCCCATCCGTCTAATTTGCAATCGTTGGGATCTCAAATCAATCTCCTGGAGATATTGAAGCTTGCAAGAAAGTTCTGACTGGATGCCAGTATGAATCAACTCGCAGAACAGCCGAAGTAAAATTCAAAAGATACCTTTGAGGGGACAGAGATCGGGAGGCCAGTATGCGCAACGGAGGTGGAATCGACCGCCAGATATGAGAATTCTCGGAAGGCATGCCAAATCATCCGAGTCATCACCGGGGGGGGGGGAGAGAAACGATGTAAGCCAGACCATTCGTTAGATTAACAGATGAACTCATCCGCAATCTTCGACGGTGAATGAGAGGCTGCACAGAGCAAACCGAACAAAGTTAGTGATCACCGCCGCGGTTGATTCCACCTTACGGTCCAGTCAGTGTCCCATGGTCGACGGACGTTTACCCCCAACTGAAGTCGAAGCTTCGCGAAGAATCGTTTCGAAAATGTTACAGGACGACTTAGATGAACAAAGATGGAACTTCTGCTCTAAACAAGGAGCCGACCGGGTTGCTATGAAAGCTCGAAAATGAGTAAGTTACTCTATCTGGCTAGAGTTCCGTCACAAATATCTCCATCTATAAGATAGGTGATGGTGTTGTATAACAGGCAGTTTCGTTTGTGAGTAGTATACTACTCACAAACGACATTCAGGAACTAAAGGACAAGCCTCAACGCCAAGAAGACGATGAACCAGAAGCGACTATCGGAATAGTGCCCACGCGCTATGGGGAAAGTGCCATAAGGGCGAATAACAACGTACTGCTGCCTAATGTGTGTGAATGCATGTCAGCCGCGCACATGAGTGCAGGTGATCGTGGTCCCCGGTTTAACATAACCTGTACGGGAGTTCATGCAATAAGCGACTTTGCAGGCCAAGCATCTTTTGCGGTCACAACAACAAAAGTATGTTCAAAAAAACTGAAGGATAAAGTTCATTCTGACCGCATCCAAAATGCTAGCCGTTATGACTCTTCGCAAGCTGATTCCAAAGACTCATTAGAGGTATGTGGGATTTGCCCCGGCTGTACTGATCGAATGTTTACATTCCACCATCTATTAGAACACAGCCATATACACAGACAAGTACACTTGGATGGCTGACATGGCAGCATCCTGATAATGTCTGGCGTGGAAAGGGGTTTAAGAAGTATATCGGCAAGATGAAACATTTCAACGTCAGACTTCATATAAAATGAGGACGCATGATGGCTACCATCATTCTTCGGTAAGAAAGTGTGCCAGAGAAAGTCAATTCTTCCAAAAATGGTTTATTTTTCTAAATTTCTTTGAAAAACGGTCAACTTGAAAATCGTCGTTCAGCGTTATAACGTGGTGAAAGTCAACTTTGGCGCCTGTTCTTCTACCGTCTTAAGATCAAGCGACCCCACTTTTGAATAAAACAGTTAGAAGATGAACGCTGGTAGATGCTAGTATTTCATATTGGCTCGTCAGTACCAGATAACCAATAACACGGGATACTTCCCATTTAACGTCTACAGTACTTAGGGGGTATGAACAAAGAAACAAACAATAACAAAAACGTCCAGTCATGTGGTCTGAATGACACTCGCTGCGACTTAGGACCATGGCAACCTCAAGTTCACAAATATTTGTCTTCATGCACATAACACAGGTATGAACTGGTTCATCGCGACGGCTTCAGCAAATTTCAGGAACTGCGGGTTATGGTGGCACACTATGATGGTTAAGGCTGAGGTCAAATCCACGTTGTGGTCAGTTGACAGGATGTGTCGCCCTATCGACACGCAAATACCTAAAACGTGGCGGCTGCTCGTTGCGTCAACTGTACGGTCTTCCCAAGACCCACAGCCAGGGTATGCCACTTCGACCTATGTTAACCATGCTCTTGTAGCATAACATAAACAGCGATACGGCACAACGGTGTAGTTTTAGAGCAGGTAAACCGATAACCGCGCCGATTTTACAACACGAACTTAAGTTGCTTAGAAACGTCTCGCTACAACCTGCCGTACGACCTGAGTCGGGTTGGAAGAAACAGACACGGCCAGTGTATGAAGCTTGTTCGACAGCCAAAAACTTCAAAGCATGGTTTCGTAGAGCGTTGTTGGCTTCCTGATGAAGGTTCTAAGAACAATGTTCAATTATGGGCCGCGATTGTCAGAAGTGGCGCATAGTCGAAGTCAATGACGATAATGCATTTGCTTTGTCGCCCCTACACTTGTTGTGGCTTATAAGGCTACCAAGCCGTAATAGATTCCGGAACTAATAAGTAAAACCTTATTAGCAGAGATCGTTAAACAGCATATACGTTGTTTGTATCACACGAGTGGCTTGCCAAATGACAGACATCCGTAGTTCTATCTAATTATTAAGCCATATCAGATCAACCTGAACGAATCACCTCTCGATTCAAATGATGCGAAAGTGGATGCAGTGGTCGCTTCGTAGTAGGCATCGCCATCACTAGACACAATTTTCTGGTCCACATCGACTGAGCATGCAACGCAACTCACTTCAACAGTTATCGCATGCTTAGAATGTCGCTGGCACACACGGCACTGTGTAGGCGCCTTGACGTTGTATGTTTGAATGTAGGCGTAGCTATTTTTTAGTGATTAGGTCCCCTCCTCTTCCATTTTTTCTCTTCTCTTCCTATACAGGGTTTGCTTTTTCTTCTTTGTGGTTATGTGGCAGTTAAGCACCAGTGTGAATCACTGATGTATTGCTGTTTATGATGATGATACTGTGTGAGCCAAAAAAGTGTTGACTGAGTTACATTACCGAGACTGATAAACACGGCGCATTCGGAGTACACTGAGCAGCAATGCGCATATAAGCCTAGTAATATGTAGCACCGGTCTAGGTTATCTCGTCAAATACTATCCTACTAACACAGCTGAGGTTTGTCACGTTCTTTTCGCTTTTCACCAGTACGAACAATTTACTAACAAAGCATCCTAGGACACTCCTTAAATTCCCTCCAGATATAACCAGTGCATGGACGCCAACGACACCTTTGAAAAACATCTCTGGTCCTCCGGCTGCTGGCAGTTCACATGAGTTCTGGTGAGCTATGTATGCATGTATATTCAGATTTGCGCAAGTTCGCAGCGACCGCATGATCACTGCCGACAACACACCAGCAGATGATGCTGGTGAAAAATATCCTCATATCCATAAATGCGTTTAGTTCAAAGATGAGAGAACAAAATGGATGGACAATTCAAACAAACTTCTGTATTTAAACGTACCGATCAACATCAAGTATTCTCCAGTGTGCAACTCAGGCGGCATTGCTCTACACCCGTGACAAGAATGCAAGTCATAGATTCGAAAACGGAATTGGTAACCCAATTGTGTAATTACGAATCGATATAACGAACGGCGGATGTGGAGTGACATCGAATCTAACATCACAGCGGCCTTCGGCGACTTGGCTTAAATTAGATACCACTAAAGCTTAAGAGTTGTATTTATAAAACTAGATTAAGGTGACGAATCAGAACAGCTAAAGGTGGAAAATTTCAAATTCAATGAGGTCGTAATTCACACTATTTAATACGATAGATCGATATTCGCGGCCTGAACCGTTCGACACGGATACTCGTTGGTTCACCACAGTCAACTGATGGATATACCGGTAACACATTTTCAACCAATTCTTTTTGTTGACCGAGCTTCCTAAACATTGTTAGCAGTAAGCCCTTGCAGGCTAGTCATAACCATCATTCTAAAAAGACAATCACAATGAGACTAAACGCCAATATGGTATAATGGCTTGTGTATGCTGACGATTTGTTGAGCTAAGCTGGACGAGGTGACGACAACACCGACAGAATCATTCATATCAGACAGACCAATAGGTAGATGTATGACAAACCACGCTTTTCTGGTCCTCTAAGTTTGGGGTTGGAAAAAGGCCAACATCATGGGAAAAAGGGTACTAGTTCTAGCACACTGCCACCAACCCGATGCCTTGCTGTACAGGTTTTTGAGCTAAATACTTTGGTAGACAACACCAGTCGACATCCTGTTTAGATCCTTGCAGTACCCCGGCCACACAGGCCATGAGAATTCACAACACAATTAATCCCGTGCTGCATCGGCAACCTTGCAGTATAAACTGCGTCACTTTATCAGCTGTAAACAACAGAGTGGATAGGAAGAAACATATTACTGCTGACTTCTTTCTCACTGTCATAAAATTTAGCTCATCCCAATTCCATTTCCAATAAGTATCCTACGGACCACACAACAGATACACGTAATCATAGTAGTACTTCCTCGGTAGGTGCCGTCTCCTGCCATTCAACCTCTTTTGCCTTTAACTTGGACCGAGAATGTGAATTAATATAGGTACCCCTCAGCGTGTGCACTCTGGAAGAGATAGGTCGAACGGTGGTTCCGACACGAACATTAAACTTTTTGAACTTCGATGTCCGCTACATTTCAGAGATTAGAATCCGGGACAGTAATCAAAATAGCCAAATGACGGCACCAGCTCTGTCTACTTAATACTCGTTGTACACTTCGAGTGACTGCACAGCCGCCGCTACCGGTCGGGCTTGTGGTAGATATCGATTTCAGCGCAACGACCGTTGCCCAATCGGCATACTGGATTTCCGCCAGTAGTGGACTCTGTGTCGTGCGCTCAACGGGTTCTACTAAGGTCACCTCTAGACGCAAAATCTTCAGAAATCTTTTCACTGTCTGTTTACATCCCAAGAGACTGCAGTGACGTCGATTCCAAAGACGCCTTCTGCTCGGATCTGGCCGCTCCCCTCAGGTTATTTTGGCCAGAGATATGGAAGGTCCAAGTCGGTTATTGTGGTGAAGCTGTCTCGTTTAGGCGGCAGGTTCGGAGTAGTATCATATCGCTCGGATAATTATGAGTAGCTGTTGCAACTGCGTGCGGAGCACAGATTGTATTTAGTCAACACTAGTATTAGACATCGTGTGCGATATTGTTATACTTGGCGACTTCTTTTTCCCAACCAGACCTGATCTCAAAAAGACCACATGGTTGTCAAATGTAGGTGGATTGGCTCCGTTCAGACCTATTGTTCTTACTGGACCACATGACTGGGCTCGGACCATCAGCTGGTATGTTGCTTTGTGTTTACTTTCACTAGGTAGACCTCACCGACAGTAACAGCTGGCTGTTTAGAAACTGGTCAAGCCGTCGGCGAAGCATAAATACCAAACTGGCCACAAACTTCTAACGTAGCATTCGGCAGATTTAGAACCACCCACTAAGATTGGGGCTGGCAATTGCATTTCGGCTCACAAACGTAACAGGACTGTCGGCACTTTTCAAAGGTATGGAGGTGTTAGTAGAGGCCTTCGCACAGTCGTTTCAAGTTGAGTGGACGACGAAGACCATCCTACTATGCTGAGGTCACTCGGTCAGTTCTCAGTCGGGAAGAACGAGACGAAAGACGAAGAAGTACTGATCAAATTTTTGAGCTTTGCCGAATTCTGCAGCAGTGTTGTACGTGCAGCCGGCTAACAATTGCCGCATCTCCCGACTACAAATCTGTGTTCGATTCAGTCGGTCGTTCTACACTTTTAGAGTCGCCTAAAGGCAGAGCTGTGCCGAACAAGTATGAAAGCAATCGTACAGCGATTTAATCCCAAACGTCAGCTCAGGTCAGAGACTACGCAGAATTGTCTGACGGTTTCCGCGCCGAGATTGCAATAACGCAAAGCTGTCCTATCTCACTAGTAATGTTCCATACCGTTGTTGACGAAATAGCGGTGTCTGTTGCATGCACAAGATGTCGACATGGACCTCCTACTTGGTAGAAGATTAAATGATCATGAGTATACCGACGACAAGGTGTTGTTTGACCATTTTCAAACAGCGCAGATAATGCTAGACGCTATTTCGTGCTCTGCGTTACCTCGAATGCACACATACCCCTGATAACTATAGCTACAGCAGTCAGCGTCCCAACAGATGCTGTCACGAACACCGTTGTCAGGACACGGGAAAGTCTACCTCAGTCGCGACCAATGGAACAATGAACGGTCTCGTCCTTATCGAGTTTCACACAGGGATATTATAGTGTGCAAGCAAAACGTGAAAGTACCCTTAAGACACGAGTAAAGCGGCCAATTCCGTTTGGCGTACTAGTTTTACTTGGTCACAATTGTCGCGGATGAAAAATTCGGGACTCCTATTGCTGGAAATAAACTACCATCCATCGTATGCGGGCTGGCTCGGACGAGCATGAAGCCGCCATTGGTGTCTTAGCACACGGCACGCAACTGCAAAACAATCGATATAAACTTAAGGTGGCATTCTATTTCGGATGGGCCTTGTTCGACCAGAAGTTCCAAAACTAAGGGGCAGCAATATTGTGAAGTTTTTTGATTAGCGCAAATGGTGTAATTGTTGAAAAATATCTACTATGATCAGCAAAAGAGGATATTAACTGATAGCACGATTATTCACAACATTTATCTAGGCGCTTGATCGCCTCCGCAATTTAGTGAACTAGTTGAAGTATTTAGCACACTTGATATGCAAAGTGCAAACCATGAGATATTCGTTAGAAGAAAGGAACTACCAACGGAGTCGCTTGTTCTCAGGTTTGTGGACGATGAAATAAAAGGCGAAAACAAACGTGATACTTTCGCTTATGTAAGCTATGTTAAGGCGAGCAGGAACAGTTTCACGGAATACAATACATGTTTGATTTGATTTCGTAATGCTGCAAAATGGGAGTGACCACCATTAACGGCATTAAGAATAACATCAATGCAGGTTAACCCCCTCGGTTATAAAGTTTCAAAAGGGATAATAAAGTAAGAACCAGAAAGAGTTTGAGACACGGAAGCTGACCTTACGACACAATCCCTGCGGACATATTGGAAAAATTACCCGCACTAGTTTCGGAAGTTCTATACGGTCCACTTATTGGTGCAAAGTTTTTCTCGGTCTGAAACAGGAAAGGCAGCTGTAATCACCAACAGACGGGAAATGTTTTGAACAGTTGAGACAGACTCATCTGATGTTACAATCTCAACCTGTTTAAAACGCTTTCCAAAAGCGAGGGGTAAAAAAATGTTTACATTGTTGTAGAGATTTATGAAGGTAGTGGCACCTCATTCTGAGAAGTCAACTCATTCTGGTTACTTCGAATGGGATGATCGCATCCATCCACGACAGTAATCGTAATGACGAAGTGAAAAACAAAAGGATTTGGTATTGGATAACTGCTACAATGTTCTCAATATGATGAACAATACAGATGACGCACCATCGCGAAACCAACCGACTACTTTTTCAGGCTGACCGAATCTGCAGAAAACAGCACGATGTCATGACACTGATATCAATTGAGAAGGGTTCCGTTCTTGGACGAGGAAATAAACACCGTGGCTTTTCAGCGCCGAAAAAGATAAATCCGGGATTTTCAGGTAATATGCAACCCAACAAGCGTCTCCGCGTGAACGTTAAGGGTCCAATTTTTTTTGATACGTGAAGCCGGTACCTACTGATCTTGGTCAATGAACACTCCACATTGCTTTTCAACATTTTTCTCCCATTACACCACCAACAATCAACCGTTCGTGCCCACTGGTAAGACGTCGTATATTCCGTTTAATTGTATCCCAGCTTTTATGGTAGGCAACCTGAAGAGATTTTTGTACAACAAAGGTACAATCAGGCTTATCGCTTACAATGGCTGGACAAACGGCCAAATTAGCGGTCGAGTGTTACTAAATGATAAACTACAACTTTAATTGAAAAGATATTCGGGGCAAATAAGTGGGAATGCATTCTTTCATCACAGACAGCAACACATCAGCGGCTCCCACCGATGTTCACTTGCCATACAACTACGAAGAGAAAAGCAAACCCTGGCCGGGAAGAGTTGTCCTGCGCCCAATGAACTCTGCAAAGCACAACTCGCGATACGTCTCATGAGTGGTCATTTGCCCGCAACAGTGAGGCAATCTGTGGTACGCGCCGTCCAAACTTCCGTATTTAAACGAAAACTGCACTTATAGAGCACCGCATACACTTGCCATTATGTGAATAAATTGAAGTATTTGACTGTAATCTCGAAAATGCATCTGCCTGCTTCTCCAAAGGCAGAGAAGGAGCCGTTGCATTTCAACATCTTGCCTACAGTGAGGAAACGCGGCATCCTGAGTACTCAGAAATATCACAGGAGCAATCGTGCAAACCAAAATAAGCGCAATCCGTTGCGGTTTACTCAGGATACCAGGTAGGCCTATCAATTTCTGCCCTAACCAGACAGCACCAAAATAAATGGGGGTTATACAGAGTACCAAAACAGCACTAGAGGACGCTTATCACATTGAAAAGCCGCCAAGTTTAACGCGCTTGCTTCGTGGACGCTGCCTTACATTTACAACTCGGCTGTTTAGCTACAGGATGTGCGTACGTTGATAATGAAGTTGGATTTAGACAAAAAGGCTCTACGAACATAGTCCGGGCTCGTTTCACCTGTAGCTGTCGTCTAGCCCTCTCATGTAGCCCATCACGTGTCAAGCCGTCTAGTCTAAGTGACGCTCATTGCCCCCACCTGCACATGCACGTCGTCACAATCATTGGCCTGAAAACTCCCTTGCACATCCGAACGCACGCACGTACATAATCACCATCTGCACATTCAGCCAATTGGAACGCTCCAAAAGGATGTGATTCAGTGCGGTCGATACACAAGCACGCATAACGCGGTTGGACCCGCATCGGAGCACGAAAAAACACAAGTGAGCAGAACAGAACACGGTCCAGACGAGTGCTACTGCATTAAGCTTGTACACTAATCCCTACAATAAGGATCCAAATCACTGACAACCTTTCCATTGATTATCATCAAGATATCGTTATTTCTTAGTGCATACTCAAGCTATCACTGTTAAGGGTTCCACTACACACTCACCTGCTCCAAAACTAGTGTTCCCACGGTTACATCACTGGCACACCACTGCGTCTGAGCTTACTTACGGTAATAGCGACTGTTGACTGACGAAAAGTATTATACTGGTTCTCAATGACTGGTAAAAATCGAACAGAGACTCGCTTGTTCTTCTCTAATGTGTGCTTCTTAGGTTACGAGTCAAAGGAGCTCTGTTGCTGAAAAACCAACACAAATTTTTCATAACTTCAACAATACCGTTTCCTTCCTCAAATACAAAATCCCACCATAATTAGAGAGTTTTAAGTCGTCTGTTTCAGCTAAAACAGATGGGCTAAAACTTCTTCGAATCTCCCATTACCCTAGTTGAGGAGTAGCGGTATAAAAACAATCCGGTCCACGAAAGTAAAACGTTTTAGGACAGCCATACAACCTTGGACCTTGGTTTGGGTGTATGGATCTAAGCTGATGGACCAGAATATAACCTCTGAAATATGTGGAATGGAAGTAAAGTTGAGATCCAGGGGATCTCTCCATTATGAGTAACGTTTGTCAGACGTATCCAGCAGACACCTTACTTCTAGGCCACGTGGCGTAACATTCTGAAAATAGCATTCGAAGATCACTATGAGCTCGAATTGGAGCTGCTGCAAGGTAGTAAAGTGGTCAACGTGGAATAAGTGAATGATATTACATCCAACTACTGATGAAACAACGCTCAGGAGTACTGGGATGACAATAATGCATCTTGCACTGTTAACGTTAAAGGTCATATTACAGGGCTGGCTCAAATCCAATTTTAGCCTCTGCAGATAGGCCACTGAAAACCACTGGCCAATTCGCCTAATCGGCAATGCAATGTTGCCGACGGAATCCATGAGGGCAGTGAAAGAAGGTTGTGTACTAGTTGCCCTTCGACATATATGGTGTTACAGAAATTGTCTAGCTGTCAACGATGACACGTTTTACTGAGATTGACCATGTAATATTGTGGTCTCACTAGCCACACCCAGTAAGTGACAAGAATACTATCGAAAAACATGGAAAACGTTACGCGGAGTAGACACAAATGAGGACGGAAGCATGTCTATAATCACAAGTGTCACAGGATAGTGTTTTAATAAACACTTCAGATAACGAG
Source organism: Paragonimus skrjabini miyazakii (assembly GCA_014338405.1). Taxonomy (NCBI): domain Eukaryota; kingdom Metazoa; phylum Platyhelminthes; class Trematoda; order Plagiorchiida; family Troglotrematidae; genus Paragonimus; species Paragonimus skrjabini miyazakii. Next base: position 3,725 of record JTDE01002921.1, on the reverse strand, counting down.
AGGCTTCCCAGTCTGTGAGGCAGTATCTACCGAGTTAAATGGCGGACTTGTTACGGTTTTCACGCTTAGTGATCAAATCGTTGCCTGCCTTCCTCGCGATAATAAGTGAGGGTTGGTATCGATGACTTCGCAATAAGGTCGACATTCAGCCGTCGTGAAGAAATGTGACCTAGCCAACGCAGCCGGCACATTTTTTATCATCAGCGGCATTTACAGGTTTGAGCTGTACCGGGGGTATTGTGGCTCAGGCTGCCGAAGGTCCTGACAATGGTCTACGAAGTTGCAGAGTAATCAGTAATTACAGCTGTATAGCGTAGGAAAAGGATAGAAGGAAAACAAACAAAAACAGTCTGGTCTTACAGAAGAAAAGTCAACATGTCTGTGAACACGGGCTTACTGATGACTGCAACACACTGCCATGTCAGTGTTTTAAACCAGCGGTTTGGATGGTCGCGAACTCCCCAAACAATTGGACGGCACCTATCAACCTTCTTCAACGGGACAGTCAAGGCTACTGAAGCCCATGACCATGTCATCACCTGGCCTTCTTGCGGTTTCGTCCAACTATCAGTAGCCACATTGAACGATGCACAGTGCAACAGACGCTTCGTTGACATACGGAGTATACGACTTAAACAGTGAAGACTGTTAATTTTCACTGTCTCGGCCATCGGTCGCGATCATGCATGTTGTCCAAATATACGCCGACTGACTGTCACGTTGATCACATAGTCAGACCCTTTTTGAAACAAACTAACTGACAGAGGCAACGATAATCGAACGTCAGAGTCTACGTGCATCTTCTACATGAACGGACCGGGTCTGATTCACAGAGCAAAAGCGAGCGTACACGCTAAGCACAGACTCCGCCTGTAAACGATAAACGGATGGTTTTGTGACGCCCCAGGTGGCGAAAGTTGGCGAATGCACTACGTGCTTACGCAATCCTCGTGGATACTTCGTCAGAAGTATGGCAAGCTGACGAGATAACACTACTTAGGTATACGTAGCGATCGACAATTGCCAACGGCCTGTCTGTAACAACAAAAACGGGATCAGTGCTAACCTAATCTTGTAACACTACAGCTTGAAAGTACAGGTACTGTTTTACTGTTCGACCACACCTGCATATCGTTATACTTTTGTAAAAAGCAACGGTGAATAGCAGCGTTGCAAACATGAACATTTCACACTATGAAAGCTGACTGGTAACTAAAGATAAGTTTGTTTACATCCTTGCCACAAACCGACCAAACATGACGCAGAAGAGGGTAGACCTCGCACACGACTTACGAGCATTCCCTCGAAGAGAGTCCGATATCTCTACAAAGCTAAAGATTATAGGGGTCGGTGAGGGTAATGTATTTTACATACTAGTCGCACGGTCAAGCCTATACAGAACGGCCTACATGCATTTAACGAGGGTGCTGAATAAAATCATAAGGTCCTTGTACTAGCGAGAGGGAATTGCGTACCAAGATTGCTGGAACCCCCAGACGCAGCTTTCGGAAGGTGCACCATTACAGTGCTGAACAGGAAGGAGGAATTGGGCAACCTTAGAAAGCACCACTGTGAATGATGAACAAAAACAGACCATGAACCGTCACGCTGGATCCAGTGGCCTTTAGGTTTAATACAGTAAACCTGGTGGTTTCTGGTGAAAACATTGATAATTCAAGATCCCAGTTAGAGTAAAAATGTGATTAATACATCTGCAATAGGACTTGAAACCAGCTTGCTTGTCTCGAAGCTGTCACTGCTCACAGTAAATTATACTAGGAGCCCACGCGCCGACATGTCTGGCCTGAACTCATCTGTGAATGATGCACTCAACTGGGTCAACAGCTCGCAAATTAAAAGACATCGGAATAAGTGAGTTTAAAATCGCATATGCCTCAGCATTTATCGTGATGCAAAAATGTGAGTAGCGCAACAGGGATTATGCACGGGATTTGCATACTTCTCTCAAACTTAGTGCCGCCTGGATTTAAGCAACTGGCGGTTGCAGACTCATAGAAATACGCGGTAGAAACATGGGTATATATCATCAAATAAGGCAACATGTGTAGTATCGAGAACACCATAGACAGCATGAACGCAGACGCAAGACCTCATACATCTACACAATTACTTTGGTCAACCGCTGAAGCCTAAACCTCGATCATCAGTTTAATCATCAATAACAGCCTATAAAAGTGATGTAATTATATGTGCGACGGAAAGTGACTACAAAATTCACAAAAACACCTCCGAAATAGCCGGACGTCAAGACTGTGACCGGAAGATGGGTATTTGGCGAGTCAGCAACCAGACAAGTAACTAACTGTATTGCACTTAAACACGTAACAGAAATGTGATAATTAATACTTGGCGAAATGGTTTTAGGCAAATAAGGCCAAGACCATTAGAGAACTAACCGCGAATCGACTTCATATGGCTCACAGCCATCCGTAAGATTGTCAGCTTATCAGGTTTTCTTGCCAAAGAGCTGCACGTGGGAACCATTTCGCATAGTTCGTTAATGTACGCAGTCATTTTGTTTCGTCTTCTTCGTTCGATCTCACAGTGGCTTTCTCTGAACAAAATCGAAATTATTAACGCGAACACTACCTCGCATATCTTTCCTTATCATGCTGCTCAAGTCCATCACGCTTAGATAAGGAAAACTGTGAACCAGGAATATCCAAAGTGCTAAAAACACGTAATGCTTAAATGTACTATACACTCACTCCCGATCACTTCCAACATCGCTATCTCGGGAAAAGTCGGACGCAGTTAAGTTCTCCACCCTGTCAGAAAACGGTATTGAGTTGTGAGATAATTCGGTCCGCATAATATTAATCGCATAACCCTATCGCCCACTTACATTAGAACAGACAACAGCCTATGTGGGAAAAGAAAGCCCCAACAACAACCATCGAAACAACCAGCGCACACAATTCATAAGACGCGCTGAAGATGAACACGGGTCAGATAAACGCTAACGCTGCTCACATCTTCATTCACAAAATTGAGACGCATCATAAAAGCAATCCATTGAACTCAAAATCCAGTTCAAATTGTTTCAAGTGACAGTATGATGGTAATCGATACGGTTTTATTCCGTTATAGTGTCCACAGTTCATAGTTATACTTTGCCATTAACTTTTGCACGTTTTTGCATATGCCGTTTTGTTAACTTCATCTGTACACCTGTTTGGAAACATCACATCACTTTTTTAATTTGATCGACAACAAAAATAAACGGGGGTTACCGCGCACCGTCTCCGTCTTCCTCAGTAGTGCAGATTTTCGGGCTAGTGAAGTAATAGCACGGCGAGGTTCAGTTCATTTTGCAGGACGGAACGGCTTTAGCCAGAAACTGTCCAGTTTCTTGCACTAGTGAGTTTTTGGGGCGTCTAGCGCTGCGACGGTGAGCCCTATGAACACAATCAGCGGAAAATTCCGCGTATTAAAGCGGCTAAATAGGGTGGGCACGCCGATGAGTTGTGGTTGGATGAATGCTGCAGCCTACGCACGGGTGACGTCTGATGTCACGGAGCTGTCCAATCAAATTTCTCCAATTTGAACGTAGATGGCTCGGTGATGCAGGGTGGAGGGAACCGATCGATACGTGTGGTCTTCTCGATTGGATGGATCTGTTGGGTCGTATGGCGGAGTTTTAGGCGCAGTCGATTGACGCATTCATTCATGATCTGGTAAAGCTGTCGGCGCGGACTGCTTCT
>JTDE01002920.1:32310-58416 GCA_014338405.1 Paragonimus skrjabini miyazakii | reverse complement strand
TCGATGCCTATGAAGTTCACCGCCGTCCGGGCATTGACTGATCTTCCAACTGGACCCACCATCATCCATCCTAGGACTGTTTTAATCGCATATGGTTCGTGCTTCTTTCCCTTCCGCTGATCAGTGCGCTTCTTGGACATCAAATCCAATCAATACACCGATGTTGCTGCTATAGTATAGGCCAAACGATATATCTCGTAGATGTGGCCATGACACTAACTGTTGGGTATTTGGACGAAATGTACGTAATTTAATCAACGTCTTAACTGTCCACGCCTGCTCAATATGAATAACTGTCTTAGAATCATTGGAAGCAACATCGAACTGGACGGCTACCGATTCAAACATGGTCTCTTTATTAAGCGTGCACAATTTGAGTTGTCTCTGGCTTCCTTGCATTCCAAGCTTGGTGACTATTAACTCATCGATAAGGGTGCAATCTGACCCGTTGTCTCGAAATGCACAAGTGTGAACGATATTCTCTCCATAAGGTAAAGTAACAAGAACGATGACCAAAGCAACCTGGGGTCTATCTGTAGATGGTCGAGGCGTATCATGCAGATGAAATCCAACTGCATGATGGTTGGTGACGATGGATGCTTCTTGAACGACAGTAACAGGTGAGCCAGAGTGTAGTAGGTGGTGATGCCTCCGTCCACATCCTTGAGCGCTACAACTCCTATTTGATCTGTATTCTTTAGCCATGTGGTTAGCTTTCAAACACTGGATACATAGTTTCCTAGTTCGCACGATCTCAAAACGCTGCTCTATCGATTTACTAAGAACTAATGGTCACTGATCAGTGAAATGACTGTCCTCGCAAATAGAACAACGAAGGCGAGAACTGTACACGCTACGTGCGATCGAACCGTCACTTTGCACAAGATGGATGCTCCTCCTGATATCAATTGGGTTAGGTCGTACCTTCATTTGTCTGTGGCCGTCATATAGTTCAGATTTAAGACTTATTCCAAGCTCACCGTATCTCAAGAAGGCGGCGTCGCACGTTGTTCCACTGATCTTGTTAGATCAGTGAACTGCGGTTCACAATTATAACGAGTTATGATTGTGACCTCATCCGACCATCTAAAGTGCAATTTGGGGGGTAACCTCCGAACAATCGTTTCAGTCGTTCTGCATGAATTAAGGTCGGAGTCGTAATTCAGTAGCCGGAGCGTTACTTCGCACACTGTCATCTGCTGAGCTAACTGGACTAATGCTGCAGAGTCGTTGTCAGTTAGACGCGGATCGTCCAGAAGTTCATCATTGTGTGTTTGTGCCACCATGTGGTTTGGTCTAAACCGTTTACGAAGAAGTTCACTGGCAACTAGATGGCCCCGATCCTCTTCGAGAATAGTAAAATGTTGAATCGAGGTCTTCACAGGTGCATCACAATATTGTATTAGGTAGTCCAGCTTGGCTTGATTATCATTTGTCCTATTCTCGACACCTGGTTGAAATGCTTTAGTTAAAGACCAGTATGACTTGGGGTTGCCAGAAAACCACTGTATTGTTCGCCTAGGTAATTCTGTCTGACGTTCAGTCACACGGCTGAAGGTTGGTGTCCCAATAGGTAATTTATTTAGATCACCCGGAGATTTACATTAGTATTCATTCCTGTCGAGCGTCGTTCGCTTCTGTATCATTCTTTTGAGTTCTGTTCGTTTCTCCACTTCTTGTATTCGAAGTCTTGCCAGCTCTACCTCCAACTCTTTGTCTCTGTGCAGCTGTCCCACAGGGGAATTTGCAGATGCAGTGCCGGCTGTTGAATACTGAGAGTTCCGGTGGGTAGAGGTCTTCTGTTTGCTGAGACATGATTTCGAACAAATTTATAGAATCCGCTCTGCGTTTCGCTTCAGAGGTCAGCTAGGTACCACTAGAACTTAACACCCCGAGGTCAATTCGAACTGATAACGACCGCAAACAGCTCGGTAATGTTTCTATAATAGAAACTATATGGATATCAGCAGATACATAAGAGTAGACATATGGAATCAATATGAAATGTCACATACGTTCGAAATCGTACGTCCCGAGAGAGTTTTCGACCGTCAGTGGTCGAGCATAAGCAGAAAATGTCCAAGTTCAAGATGGCGGCCAAAGCGACCTTCACATGGGCACAATTGTATTATAAAGCATACTACTCACAACGAGGGGGAGTAGGCGGTGAGTATAGAGGAAGTCCAAACAAATGCTACGATAGAAGTACGTTACTGCACTCTAAAGAGGTTACAGAGAGGGGGGGGAATGCTAGGTTAGACTGAAAGAAAACAGACAAAACATTAATCATACAGTACACCAACAATGCTAAGGAAATGGAAAGGTAGATGGTCACAGACATCCAGCTTCCTGAAAATGGGATCGGATGAGTTCCAAATGATGTTAGTCGTGTGTTGATGTGAAAAAGAAAAAATGGATATAACTGATATAACCTACTTGACCCTAACGTACTCACTGTCTCTTGGCCGACGGTGTACTAGGAGTACGTTGGTGACCTAATAGTCCTAGGCGGCCGGCGCATTCGCGGCCGCGTACATCGAAACGATACATAGTCATGTCACCACGACCTATGGCACGGACGGTTCCCTTGCGTACAGCACGCCTCCGTTCTTGTCCGCCCAGTTGCTGCCCATTGAAGTTGTGGACGCCCATCCAGATCATATTTCTTCAGACCGTTTGGTTCAACATTAACTCCTCCCAAGTTCTAAAATAAGTGTTACAACGTGAAAGACTTAGCTGCACAACATCCTGATATCTCCGCTTTTGGCCGCCAGGATTTCGATTACCTGATTTCAGTTTTCCGTAGAGCAACTGTTCTGGAATACGGTTGTCGTCCATCCAACGGACGTGGCCTAGTCAACGAAGTTGATTCAACATCAGCTGGGCTTCCATCCCGTTCGTGTCAGCTCACCGCAATACCTCGGTGTTCGGAACCATGTCCGACCACCGAATACCCAAGATGAATCTTAGACATTGCAAATGAAACCGGCTCAGATAGCACACATCACACTGATGCAATGTCCACGTAGACAAGGAGCTTAGTGCTCGGCTTCAGGCTGTTGTTCTTCCACGCACGTCTTTCAAGACGTCCGAAAGCTACACTAGCTTTTGCCACACAAGTTCATAACTCGTGGTCAGCGGACAAATTGTTACTCAGATAGCGGACGTCCACGCGTATGCTGATAACGTCGTCATTGATGCCAATCTCAGACGCACGGGCAGGAACAGCATCTCCGCCCGGAGAAGGCTGGAAGAAAATGTATCACCTGTGTTGATATGGCATCTAAACTTGGATACCGCGATCGCGAAAGAGGTGGCCAGTCGCTGTAGTTCACTGTGTGAAGTTTGATCTGTGCAAATAATGCGCTGTCATCTGTGAACAGAAGCATGCGCATCGTTGAGATATGTAATCAAGTTGGGGGCCGAAACGTCAAACATTCAGGAAGCGACCTTTCATTCAATACTCAACCTCAACGCCGTCCTTCCCAGAGTCCTGAAAAGCAACTTTTACCATATCAGTCAAATATAAATTAAATAGGGCTGGGACTAGGACACAACCCTGCTTCACACCAGTCACAATGTCAAAATCATCAGAGGCCGGTCCACATGATTGTACCATTGCCTGCATGCCCACATACAACATTCGAATCAAATCGACGAACTTACTTGGAAGTCCAAAGTTACCAAGCACCGTCGTCCATAATGTCTCGCGGCTCATGGAATCAAAGGCCTTGGCGACGTCCACAAAGAGAGCGTAGAGGGACTGGGTGCGTTCTCGGAACTTCTCCCGAAGCTGTCTAGCAGCAAACACCAGGTCGACCATACTGCGAGGTGCCCGGAATTCACACTGCCTCTCAGGAACATTTGTCTCCAAGACTTCCGCATTCAACCGGTTCAGAAGGATTCTAGTGAACACCTCGCCTGCACAGCACAGCAGAGTTATGCTTCGATAGCTGTCGAGGCGTTGCTTGTTACTCTTACCTTTAAACAAAGCTACTACAAGAGCATCTTTGAAATCCTGTGTTATTTCTTCCTGCTCCAAGATGGAATGAACCAGCTGGAGCAAAGAGCGTTCCATCGTTGGTCTGCCATTCTTCAGGATATCATCTGATCGCTCTTCGCACCTCTACCAAATCCGAGGCGAGAACTTGTAAAGATTTGGTGGCCTGTTGCGGCAGGCTGTTCATGGCTACCCAATCAATGGTAGTAGGACGGTTTTATAGGCTACCAAAGTGTTTGCGCCTGACTTTTATGATGCCCTCTGGCTCGGTACGTGAGTAGTCGGTGATTACATCAACCAGTGCTTTGGTAACCTGAACCGATGTACCGAAAATCGCCTCAAGCGAATCGTAGAACTCCTTGTGTTGTCGAAGATCTGCAAAGTCCTGCATTCGCTCGCGCTGTTTCATCCACCAGTTGTCCTTGATTCCGCGGACCCGCTCGGCCAGTTAACGACGGATGCTCCGAGGCGTGGCCTTCTTCGCTTCATTGGTCGGGTCCAGTGTGGAGACAGTAAACGCCGCATTATTCTGTTTTACCGAATTGGGGATAGCCGCATTGTTGTCGTCGAACCAGTCCGGACGTTTCTGGCGTTTGACACCGTTCGTCTCGGTGGCTGCTGTCGTGATCTGCTCCTTGAGGTGCTGCCACATATCCTCAGAGGTAGTGAATACAGGAGAGTCTTGCAGATGAGCGGCAACGACACAGTGAAAAGCAGCAATTGTCTGACAGCTCACCAGTCGTTCGACATCCAACTTTTGCCATTGTCCTGGTGGTCTACAGTAAACAAATTAGCATACACTGATAAACAAGAACAGTCAGTGCCGCGCATCACTGGCGTGATACGCACTTCACGAATGTCATGTTGCCGCGCAATCACATGACCAAGCAAATGATGTCGCTCGTATTTAGCTGGAATCAAGTGTTTGTGATGGCCACGGATAAGCTGCACACAGGTAGAACAGACGATCACCGTTCTCGTTCACTGAACCAATACTGTAATGTCCGAGAACTGCCGGTCAGGCTACTGAGTCGCGCTCGACTCGAGCGTTCAACTCACCCAGAACGAACAGTCGGTCACTCACCTATGTCGACCGGATTGTAGTGGACAGTTGATCATAGAACTGGTCTTTTGCATCATCAGTGTGACACACAGTTGGACCATGGACACTAACAATTGCACCACACTTAATTTTACCGAGTCGCAAGCGCATGGACAAGATTCGACGCCTGATGCCGTATTGTTCGCCTATCATCAAGGTGTTGATATGATCAGCGACTGCGAAACAGATATCATGCTCCCGAGCACCGTTTGCCGGGTAACCCATCCAGTAGAAGATGCACCCGGCACCTGCTTCTCGGAGCGTACGTTGGTACGGAAACCTTGTCTCAATTAACACTGTTGAGTCGATTCCATACCGCCTCAGTTTGAGGGCAATCAGTGCGATTCAGCTTTCCGACCGTCCTGTGAAGCTGCATCGGTCCAGCAGCAGGCGCACATTCAATGTCCTAATGGAAAGCGTCTTGCCTCCCCGGGTGTGTCTCAGGTTAGTCGTCGTGTTACTAAGATTCCAGTGAGCATTGTCTGCTCTCAGATTCATATTATTGGGGTCATTTGGGAACGGGAAGAGAGAGGGTTTAGTAGTAGCATAATTTCGCCAATCCATCCTGCCGGAAACAGCAGATAGGGCGACCCAGTTTATCTTGCGCGACGAGCGATGCAGTATGATGTTTGGTTTATGTTTTGTAATCGTGCTTTATATAGATACCCAAACCTAAACATGAGAGCAATTTGGGCCTTCATCCACAGCCTTTGGCTCGAAAGCCTGTACCGCAAGGCAGCGGATGACAGACACTCAATCGCAACAACATCGATCACGAGCAACGACCAAATCGCACAGGCTCGAGTGCCACATTGAGACCAATACTACTGCAGAGAAGATCAAGTCACACACAACACCAGGTCAGATAAGAGTAAACATCATATCGAAAAATAATACAACACAACGGCATCATCCCCAACGAGCCCAACTTCATTTTGTCTGGCTGCTCCCCTTTGGCAAATCAAACATGTTTGAACCTAAAAGGATTGATCTCTCAGTCAGTATAACCCGCCAGATCAAAACGGTGCATAAGCCTGACCACCAGGCCAAGGTACATAAATGCCTATATACACAAGATAAATACATAAGATACATGAATTATGAAAGTTCGACTAAAAAACAGAAGTTATGAGGTCGTAGATCCCGGTCTTATGCTACAGAATGCTCGCTGTTACGATGCATTCAAGAAAACGTTGGTATTTTCATTTTCTATTTCATAACGAAAGTCCGAAGACATTTTGGAACCATTGACAACCATTGTCCGGTAAGACTCAGATTGGTCACTGAAGATACTCTGTCCGAAATTCGCTCGTACTGTTTTAAAAGAATGCTTCTCAGAAGGGACCTGATTGCTATCCAGATCATCAAAAGACTGACACTACACGATTTATGCTCGAATAAATTCCACTGCATTTCTACTGGTGTTTACTACAGACGCGTTAGATGTACAAAATTCCAAACCACAAAACAATCACAAAAAAGAATAAGGTTTTAAACCAGGTCGGTTGCTACCGCACCAGCATCACAAACAGTTCTCTGTGTATACACAAAATAGGGTGACGGTGTCCGATTGCACTGACATTGGCATATCGTAACGAACGTTTGTTTCGAGTCCAGATCTGAACAAGTTGCGTCCTCAAGTGATACTTAGCGATCGATAACGCTGGCTCCTTCCGGGTGTTTGTTGCCAAGTAGCTTGAATACGTTACTGTTTGTTAAACCCATTCTGGTAAGTGTTGGACAACCCTGGTTCCAAGCAAATACTCAACTCTGTTAACATAAGATATTCCGCATCTACCTATGTATTCATACATTCCGCTTGAAGTGGTGTACGGAGGCGTCGGTTGCTAAACCGGAGGCATGGGGATTAGGACCGTTCTGTACGCGACCACCGGCTTCACGGGCAACAGCCAACCTTAAGCGTTGTTCAACTATTCGACAGGCGCTGTCCCCTATGAATAGCAGTTGTAAAAGTTCTGTTTTTTGAGGGACTTTGCACATTACTCACGTTGGATTTTCTTATAACTCCTTTTGGATATCCATTGTCTAATAAAGTTTGTACTAGTTGGTGTTGTTCATCGTCCAAAGTGTACCTAGTGCAAAGTCGTCTACAGTAAACACTAGCAGAGGTGCAGCAGAATCTGCCCGAGCATGTCTTGTCGCCACTATTCCATCTGTTGTATTCAAATTTGCTATGAGAAATGATTGTTTCAAATACAGGTCATCCAGTGAACAAAGAGGAACGCCGAACAGAGCATTCTCCGGAACTGAGGTGTAGAATTAACAGGCAATTATATAGGTGAGATTATTTCACACCTAAAGTCCATTCCCAGTGGAACACACTGTCCAGCCTTGTGATCGCGGTTGAATTGGCTGAGAGATAACTGATATTACAAGCTTCCCAGTTCAATCCATTGATGACTAACGGTGTATGTCTAACGAGAAGCCGTCTCTGTATGTTTCATTTATCGTTGAAGATATGGTTTTTGTCTTGTTTATGTCAAGCAGGTTTCGTCTGATCACTTCCAGTCGCCTATTACTTTACACCTATAAGTTGTCCAAAACAAATTTCTCCCCAACCAACATAGAGACAGGAGTTCAAATGCGAAGTTATTTCTCTCCCCTGTAACCAACTATGAACTTGTGTAAACACAATGCTAATCAGGTTGCCAAAATTCTCGTGAAATAACATTCAGCATCCATTCTCACTAGCCTAGATCGCATTAATTACCGCTGGTTAGACTTGACAGTTTTAAATATTATCCGCACAGAGGAGTTCGACAGATCGTTTGGCGAGTAACTTGCGATACATGAGTTAACAGTGATTGTTGGTCATGGTTGAGTGTGGATTTCCGAGTGATTAATGTTGTCACGACATCATCAAAATTGTCTATTAATTTTTAGGTTACGAGACACGATATGTTTGCATGTATAGAAAATTCGTTCTTAATGATCTCTAACCTTGTTGGATGGTTTTGGTTAACTCTCAAGAATCTCACTGATCAACAAATGTAAACTTGTTGAATGAGCTTGATTCGTACGTAAAAAAAACATGTCAGGAATTTGTCTCTTGTTAAGTACCGCTTCCCTGCGATCGGTACACTTGAGTAACACAATAGTTTGATAACATAGTCGCGATCAACCGGCAAACGGACCCCTACGAGTGCGACACGAGCAGTTAAAAATCAAGCACAAAGTTGTCGAAAGATGAGATGAATGGTATGTTCGAACTTCCGACTATCATTCACGCAATTAACGGCATCCGTCACCGTCAACAGAAAGATCACAACTGGTGTCTATATTCTTAGGTAACAGTGTTTAAAATGGTCCATTTCTGTGAGCGTGATTAGCTGGATTGGAGATTACACGTGAAATATGTTCCAAAGAGTCAGGGTTTGACCATGTTGATCGTTGCTGTGGCTTTTCGGAAATCAGGCTGACAAAATAACAGTCATCAATCGAGATTCATCGTTTATGGGTCATTTCTTCAACTTATTTATTTAAAACATGATGTTCAAAATGACCGTCTCTTTTGCATTGCACTCGGCAACTCTTTAAGAAGGTAAGCCGTTTTAAACACTAAAAGAATTGGTTCACGTATTTGGATTCAATTCCAGTCCTTCTAATGTACAATCAACCTCCTGGAATGTTATACCCCCCCGGCAATCGAAACTTTATTGTGGTACTTCAGACAGTAAACATCGTCGGGACCGTTGATCGAAAGCAAATTTATATTAAAACTTCGTCTAAATCAGACAAATTTGAAGTTTACATCCTGCGTTACCAAAGCGGTAGGACGCTATTCGGAAACATTGTGATTATTTTTGTCTCTGACGAACTCGATTGTGCTAATGACGTAAAAAACGATCATCGACCATGTACGATTAGAGCACAGTCTTTGTCCAGACTCGAATCAACCACTGTCACTAAACGTACCAGTTTTGCGATCAGTGCAAAACACGCTAATATTGAGCAACGATGTAAAAAGCAATGGTTCCATTTGTATCGTTTCTGTAAGAAGATGCAAATACCACAATATGATGTTCATTTGAGGTATACATCTTTGCAACAGAATCTAAAAAGCGAATCCACATTGATAACGTCGCTCGTTTTTTTTAACCATCTGGATTGCTCAACGTGTAGTGAGTGACCAGAGATTGTCTAAGAGGAGCACAATCCGTGAGAATTGTTGTAACAAAAAATCACCCGTATTCGGACTAGTCACGGAGGTATCAGGTGGTTTTCAGGACGTATTACAGACTGTTAGTCTGAGGGAAAGATTTAACTACGAAAACGGACATGTACATAGAAACGCTCGAACAACAGTAGCCAGTTAGTGTGGTGGGGAGAGGATGAAACCCGTATGTGATGCGGCACTAGATTCAGGTCATTGTCGAAGACGTGGTTAACAGTTGCTATGGCGGATCGCAGTGACCCGATTTAATGTACGTCTTTAGTCCGTACAGCTCTGGATGCATGTTGTGCATTGCAGCATCCCACTAATGTAGTTTTCAGTCTGCCGGTGTGTTCTGCAGCCGGGTAGTGTATATCCCACTGAACAACCCATAGTGTAAACTGCTGAGCGTGAGCGGCAATAGGCAAATTAACTATAACCCGTGATGTTTACTTGAGCTTCCATTCGGGCAAGAGTTAGTTTTTCGAGAACATCTAACGCTATAGACGTGTGTGAAGTTTTGAGCGAAACGTGTACGTTCCCATTTTAAGGATGAGTGTGGCCTGTTGCTGTATTCCGACCACCGGCAATTTTGCGTTGTGTCATATACAAGGTGAATAGCTCAGTTAGAGCACGGCTTAAAAACCGACACATTCCTTCAGAATGGTTGGTGGTGAGCCGTCAGGTCCGCTTGCTTTGCTGAATTGCAACCGGATAAGTTCTTCAAAAACAGCTCAGCTTTCAATGATTGTATCGTTAACACTTTTGATTGTTATTCCGCTAAAATACAATTTCGTTCCCTACCGTCACTTTTTCAGTATTGCTTCGTAACTAACGTTAAGTTTGAGCCACTTAATCACACTGTATATTGCCTAGCTCCAAACACTCCATTAGGCCCAGTTGCACATGCGTTTCTTTCCAGGTCTCCAGCTCCATCTTTGGTGGCTTCGATGCGGATAGCGACGGTCATAGGTACAAACAGAATTGTATTACTGATACGTATTACTAAAAAGTATTACCACTAAATAGTCTGGCAGATCTGTTAAGTTGGAGGAGACTGAATTGTGAAAACCAGGGACTTCTGTTGAATTCGACCAGGCTACATTAATAGCAGGCCCAAAGACAACAAGCGCTGTACCAACTGGGCTACTGTGCCATTTAGTGAGCCCGGAAATTTCACAGTATGACTCAGCCAACCACCACTTCTATTGTATGATAGCCTCGATCAAGTCAACAAGATATTTCGAAAAGCATTCTCGGTTCGTCTCTTCCGCCTCCGATTCAATGTTACTGATCACAAGCGTGTGGTTAAATTAACACTGTACTCAATCTACTCTGGTTATGTTGGGAAAAGGCACTTTTTCCCAAAAATTCGCATTATTTGCAAGGGAAATGGATTTCTTCATTTCCTGGGAACTAGAAAGCTCGCCGGAATTCTGTAACGTCCAGGAAGTTGCGCTCGCCTCTGATTGGTGCATTCGGCGACCTAGGCCCAAGGCCACCGCAAACCTACAAATGCAGTTGCTGTAAATCACAATTTTGCCTTCGGGCTGAGCAGTAAATAAAGTTCGTTTGAAGGCCGTCTTTGTCCTTACTTGTTGGGGGGTTCTAAGTTGCGAGAGTTGCGGTGCGATATTTGAGCTCTGATTTCCGTAGCGCTTTGCGATATCGTTGCGCTCGTTCGTGATAGAGATACTGCTCGTAGTCTTGTGTTTGTCCTTGCCTTTCTCTATCAGGTGGGGTCCTAACAGTTTAATAGGTTCGCACGTTAAACATAGACTCCACGCCTACTGACGATCACTGCCATCTGTTTATCGAAGATTAATCACGTCACACCCAAGGCCAAATTCCCCGCTAATCTTGGACGCAGTCCACTGTGAGTTTTTGACTGAACGTTCATGCCACACTACAGAGATAAAATATTTTTATAGCTATCATTCTCACCGTCATACTTGTGTTTCGTGTGAGTGACGGTCAACGACCTGTGCGCACCTCACTCTTGTTAATCCCCCCCCCGGCCCCAGAAGCTGGTAGTTTTTGCGCACGGTTGTTAGTTGTTTGTGGTGTAACTGTGGTGAACTGGAAATTACAGTGTAGCGATCACTCACTTACTTGCACCTTCGAAGTGTGTGGTTTGTTATGAAGCGGTTCGTAAAAACATTAAGATCTCAACTTGTCTTCTACTGAAACCTCAAGCCCATTCAACCAGTGGACTGGCTCAACCTTTGGTCTATAAAGCTTCAATAGAGGACCAAACCGGAAATTTAAGTTACGTATACATAACCTGTGTAGTTTCCGTCCCCACAAAAGGGGATCAGAGTATAGTATAAAATGTTTTAAACAACAATTACCCCATCTATTACTTTATCGAAGATGTATCGCATACTTCATACTGGCTTCAATCTGTGAATACAGTCCATACTCAGGAAAGGCTTGTAGGACCTATCAAGGCGAGCAAACGACTATCGTTCCCTCAACTATTTGGCAGTATCTGTGTTGACAACATGAAACAAAACCATTCAGACTTTCTGACCTTTTCAGTTTATACGCTGACTGTGACCTCTATTTCGTTATTCCTACTAACGCCATAGTTTCCGACAACCACGGTCAAACAGGCAAACCTTTTAAACCAAGTTACTAGAACACTCGTGGAACAAGAGTAAATTCATTTTGTCAAAGGGAAGAAGAAAAAGTCGGTTCACATTGACAGATACTGTAAAGTACGCATTACAAATACGAGTACAAGTACACATAAAAGGATGCCGCTAAAATTATGTATGGTTGTATCACGATCAGTCGTTGCATTCGATCTATTTGAATGTAGGGTTGTTAGGGTGCCTGACTGGGAACAGTAGGATAGAAAAGAATTTTTAAGCTTTTATGAGCAGTTTGGTTACCTTGCTGTTTCATCGGTTACGAAGATGCTTACTTATCGCATACAATGTGAAGTAATCTCCATATGACAGGCGGTTTCGAAAAGTTTATGATAATGCAACAAGTTAATCACAACAATCTATTCGTAGACCTCCTGACTGAAGCAAATACGTTCACTTATAACTATCATCTGCACCCTAAGAGATGACAAGCGTGGTTACAAAAGCGGTTACATACAGTGTGTTCGTTCAACAAAATCTCTACATCCTTGCCTAAACAGCGTATTTTTAACTTCCGCCGACGTATCTAGGTGTATTACTGGTGAGTGGTAGGGGATTTTGATTTTCATATAGACTGAATATCACCCACAATTGATCATAGCTGTCGCATTCCCATAGACTTTCCAGTCGGCTCCTTTCGAAAGGAAGCACTAGACTCGCGTTTCGCTCTTGTTAGAGTTCGTCGTGGGTGATGTTCAATCTGTATGAAAACCGAAATCCCTTACTACTCACCAGTAATCAAAATACTGCTCAATAAGTTAATGATTTCTGTGATCTCAACTTGAAGAGAAGTCCTAGTCAATGGGTCATCGATTGGAGTTAACAGACAGTAACTTTGTCTCCTCTCGAAGCGGTCGGGCAACCTGAGCATTACTCGCAAGCGAAGGTGGATGAGCGTTCACATAGGATAATTCGGTCGTGCCTAACGTGAGGTCAATGGCGCAGTGGTAAACACGGTTGCCTCATGAACAACAGCGTGGCCGTGATTCTAGTCTCGGCCGTGGCAAGGATACGCACTACTGACGAGCTCTAATGAGAGCGGAACTCGAGTCTAGTGCTTCTTTTCGAAAGGGGCCGACTGGAAAGTCTATGGGAATGCGACAGCTGCCATCAATTGTGGGTGATGTTCAATCTGTATGGATATCTATTTTTGTTTCTTTCTCCACATTTAACAAAAGTTTTCGTACCAGTTGTAAAGTACTTGATTCATTGATTAAACAACGTTAGTTTATTACCATTGATACTACGTGCCCGTGGACTATCTTCCTCGGACTAAATACCTCGAATATACGTTTACTCCCATTCATGATTATATTTGCTCGATACGATTCAGTACAGAATCATAACGAGTTGGCCAAGACAGTATTTTGACTTTGACAGCCGTATGAGTGCATACATTCCGGTAGATGATTAGTTGTATTAAGTCGCAAGCCAAGAAATCTCCTGCATCCTGTGCTCACCTAGTGTAGGTTCCTTTGTATTGTTTTACGCAACAGCCACTGGCGTCTGCACCGACTAACTTAGTCCCAGTCACAGTTACTGAGACTAAACTTCCCAAAGAAGTGTGGCATCACATTGTGGTCAAGGTCGAATGTCTAGACCGCCGCCATGTGACATGTGACCGGAATGCAACGCCCATACATCGTTGCTGAGCCGCCCTCACATGTATGTGCCAGCAGTGGTTTCGGACACCTTACGGTTTGCCAACACCACTGCAGTCAGCCCTACTCACATTCCACACCGCACACATCCACACAAACTTAGCAACAAACACACCCATTCTCATTTTGGACATTAGCCTATGACACAGGATCCAACCCAGTGTTTTCGCCTGGTCTGACGAGACAACGAGACCGATCACACACGTGAACACAATTTATCTGGGTCTTTGGCGCACCGGTAGGCAAATACTAGTGCCCCGTGATTTAATCAGTTTTCATCCTGTAGATCATTACATCGACATCTATAGGAACCCAACCGAGGCCACACCAACACATCCACGAATTCCATCTCCGCATTTTATCCGAAGCCTTACAATAAGTGTACTTGCTATATTTGTTCATTATTTACGTCACAGTTCGTTTGCACATCCTTCTGATATTATGTAAAGGTTTGGAGTTTTTAACGATACTGCTTACAAAGTATTGCAATTAGCAAACCACTATCCAAAGGAGGAAATGACAGAACAAATGCATGTAGCCCTGCTTGTCGCCCTCCTCCAGTTGTCTGTTGGGAGTAGATGCCATTCTGACAGACTACGGAACGTCAAGTTTGAACAGAAACAACTATGGGCCTCACAAGACCCAACACGATCGCACCTAAAGACTGC
Organism: Paragonimus skrjabini miyazakii; assembly: GCA_014338405.1. Lineage (NCBI taxonomy): Eukaryota > Metazoa > Platyhelminthes > Trematoda > Plagiorchiida > Troglotrematidae > Paragonimus > Paragonimus skrjabini miyazakii. The sequence continues at coordinate 44,157 of JTDE01002920.1, read as the reverse complement.
TTCAAGTGATTTCCACGCATAAGCCGAATCTAGTCCATTGTTGTGAATAAAACCGCCTCGCCTTCATTAGAGGGTGATGACTCCCACAGCGAACTGAATCAGACGGTCCCACCTAATAAGTCTTCTAGAGCCGACTTGTCTGCTATGCTCAATGTGCACAGTGAAACTGTTTGCTAGTACCTTTCTAATACCAATGTGACTTCACTCGTCAACCAACTTGACAAGCTTAGAAGACTTTTCACTCAGCGAAACTTACATATCGCAGGCATCATGATGACCTAAAGTAAGGAACAGATGGAAGACGACCAACCGTTCATCCCTGGTATGACGTCGTTTCGCTGTGATAACAAAATCGGCACAGGAGAGGGTGTAGTACTTTGTTTGAGCATCTAAAGTCATCAATTACTTGATACAGGGGGTGTTTGAATTTCTAAATCAGTCTGTCAAGCAGACGCCACCCACAACTGTGTTTACCAAATCGTTTTCTGTCCATAAAGAAACCAAAGCAACCCTGCAAAACGGTTTCCGCAGTCTACCTTCACATTTTGATAATGATAAACTAATAAACCGGAGCTATACAAAATTTTCCCCGCTGAGAGACTTTTTGATGCAGTACTATAAATTGGTTTATTACAACAAATCTAAGCTTACGTTAGGTGGCAAGTGGATCAATAGCCATCTTATCTTTGTTATATTCTCATTATGGAGGCTGACGAACTGAAGAGTGTAATAATCATAGCTCCATGTAGTTACCATTATCATCATTGTGGTGATTGTCACTGAACCTATTTCCCATTGCTGTTGTTTTATTACATTGCTGACTACAAGTTGTACAATTGCACTCTAGGGATAAATTACCTGCTTTGCCTGGTTCGGTTGTTATTACTATTGCGTCGAAGCTAGCTCTGGGGTTGAGCTAATTTAACTAGTTCATTTCGATACTTCTGGAACCATCACAATCATACTCGTTGCATCGATCATATAGAAGTCAAGTGCTAGAGAACTTAATCTTCAACGTAGAATTAGAAAACATTTCCTCTAAAACTCGAGTCTAAAGACCTATTAATGGATGAATTGAGAAACAATAAAGATCAGTAGTGAAGGTTCGGGGATTTAGGTTATTTCAAAACTGAACACCACCCACACTCGATCGCGGCCTTTGCATTCAGATAAGCCTTTCAGCTAACCCACTTCGAGATGAAGCACGAGACTCGAGTTTCGCTCTTATTAGAGCTCATCAGTAGTGCATATCCTTATCCGGATCGTAGTTTACACTCTGACCCTCGTGCTTGTGAGACTAGAGTGTTAACCACAACGCCAGCAACCTCACAATGGGCATAACCGAATAATCAAATCCAAACGCTCAACCACAACCTTGTATGAATAGTGTTCAGCTTGCCCGATCATTTCGAAAGGAGAATGAACAGAATCACTCTGTTCTATCCAGTCGATAATCCCGTGATCAGGACTTCTCAGTCAGGTTGAAGTTACTGTCTTCATTGAACCAACTGAGCATGGTTTGAATCAGTAGTGAGGGTTCGGAGATTTAAGTTATTTCACAATTGAACACCACCCGCTCAACTATGTTGTATAACCCAGCTCTATCGCCATACTCAGTCTGGATCAGCACTGCCTGTAGAACAAGTCAGGTTCAGAGCAAGATGTGTATTCACTACACCACACACAATATCTCATCTAGTCTGTTATGGACACTGTATATATAGGTCATTGTCAAACACTCTGATTGGCCAATGCAGATATGGCGTACATGATTGGCTGCACTCCACCACACTGCCTAGTGAGAAAACCTCAGATGTTGTCAACCAGTGTATTCAAGTTAAACATCGCCAACTGCACAAAAAACGGGCTACCAAACAGAAGAACCAAATATTCCGGTGAGTTCGAAATTAAACACGAACAGGTACCAGCTAGAGCAGTCTGCATCCGTATGTGAGGAGTAAGTCATTAGGCGCAATTCCATCACGGCTGTAGCAGAAGAAAATCGACTTTGCTACTGACATGACTGTGCTTAGAAGTTGAAAGAGAACCCTATGCTCTTCTGTAGAGACATTACAATACATGCCAGAAATGACATTTGCATTGCATAACTTCTGTTAGATTTACCCATGCGGGTATAGATGCTACTGGCAATTTGGATAGACAGTACGTGAGTGTGCATAAATGCACGTCACCAGTGAGTTTTGTACACTTCAAGGACAACCTGTGTTAATTTTTCCGAATCGCAATATCACCAGTTGAAATCAAAGTAGCGATTCTAATAACACACAAGTAACCCTACTCAAGTCACCCTGAGAAGTTGTGTTCCCAAATTAGTAGAATCGCCAGCAATACTTCATAATCGTTTACCACGAACTCGGAAAGAGTTATCTACTTTTAAAAATGAATATAGAAGAGAACCAGAAAAATACTGGCCGACAGCGTCGTTTTCAGTAATCTCTAAATTAATGGAGGGCTTAGTAGATGACTGTGATCGGACTGTAGTGACCAGCGATCGCGTGGCTTTTCTAAGCATCCCGACTGCAATCGTATTTTTCTGCTTGTTTGCTCTGTATGCATGATTCTGTGTACGCCCGCTATAGGAGACCTGAAATGAACTGTTTCACTTCATTCAGTCGTGCAACTAATTGCACGCAGCGAATGCTTGCCCTTTCCATAACGACTCATCTACTGTTCCATTCTTTAAGGTCGTTTAACCCGGACCTTTACGAGCGTTGTTTAACGCATTCGAAGGTCCCAGACACTTTTCGCTTTTGAGTGCCGCCGAGTGGGCGGTAGCTCATCTCGCATTTTTTCCTTCTCATCATAGTTGCTACCGTTCGTCCCAGACTAGGCTAGAGCTAACTACTTATCACATTTCCAAACATTGTTTGAAATATACGGTTTGTTTTCAAACCCCACTGCGTTCTTTAGTTCGATGCCTGTTGGGACTACGTTTCGAGTGCTCTTCAGGAAAGACGTTTAAAATTGTTAATGGACGAGGGTCAAGCGTTTACCCACTTGTCCACTACGGGACCAAGGTGGCAGGCCTGGAACTTGTCACCACGATTCAGCATGTCTTCTGTGATGGAATGTGACGCATCACCGATTTTCTGACGGACCGTAATCTTTGGAAGTAGGCTGCTGACGTAGGATTTTTCTTTGGTTTGATCAATCTTATGATAAAATCGTTCGAGCCACCTCGATACGGAAACTCCACAACTGTGACCTCAATGTGCGCTTACTAACTGACGAACAGTAGTTACCTTCCGAAACGAATTCAAAAGCAGAACTTGTGGCATCAAGTAAATCTCAGTTTTATTGAGTTTCTATCAATAATTTTGTCGAAAAGACACATTAGTAGAATGAAGAATTACATTTGGTGCCGAGGCCTAGACGTCCGTAATAGCCGGCTCGGCTCCGCTTGTAGCTCGTTTGTTTTAACGCGTGTCGCACTTAAACAACTTGTTTTACTTTGGTGCTCGTTATAACAAAATCCGATGCTACGCCAGAATGTCATCCGGAATGGTCACCGCGTTGAAATGCTAGTCTACTCTGGCTATCGATAATGATTGACCGTAGCCTTCTGCAAATCACTGGTTGACCTCTTATCGATACGCTCGTCCAACCAAACCTCTTTACACTTACGTGGTTAACTGGACGTATTTTCAGCGCCAAGGTGAGTGGACAGCTATCAAGTTGCCAACAGCGGTTTTCTGCTAGGATCCGACCTAGGTATCCTGTGGTTCATTCTACTTTTTCTTAAATCACTAAGAGCTATCAAATCACTGATACTACTGCACGTCAAGAACATGAACGTCTGAGCACCTATTAAGTTTTCGGTAAATGCAGAACATCCACAAAACTACCTGAAATGTCTTGAACAATGATCTCTAAAAACAACATACCGAACCTGACAGGTGGTATAACGGATTTGTAAAGTTAGAACACACTTTACTGTGAAACATCTGATTTTTGCTTGAATTCGAACTAGCGATGGAAACAGAATATCCAGAGGCGACAAGTATACAAATCGGTATACTAGTGCACTGATTAAAATCTCTTGTTCATCCCCACTTAATACACACTATCACCAGTAAAACTTTAACAACGTAAGTTGTATTCGTGTTTTAACCGTACGAGATAAGCGTAGACAGACTTGACCGGAATGCAGGAGAACACAATGTTTGAGCAATTAAATCGATGTTTTAATCAGACTTTAAGCTAAACACAGTGCTATGCCCTCGATGTAAATTCTTCGCTAAATTCGCGGAAAACGAGGGTGGTGTTCTCTTTCAATCAGCACTCACTTTAACGTCACTTAGAATGAGCCAAATGAATCAGAACCATCAGTGAGATACTTTGTTGTTAGGCGACGAGAAAAATCGACCGGGACGGACGAAATTCATTGGCGTACTGACGGGATGATTGTGGAAAACAAGACAACTTTAGATGAACGGGTCAGTAGTAGATGCATGGCAATATTCTGGAGTGTATTTTTAGTGATTGGTTTGACTGGAGTGTCAAAGTTGAATGGGCGTTCGAATTTGATAGTCTGTAATAAGTCATTGAGAAGTCTTCAGCCAAGAAATGCATGCCATCTTTCGACAAGACATTTCGGCGGTACACGAAAATGTGGTTAGTGGCAAATGGGCAGTCTTGATCTCGTTTCAGTTGAGAACTCATGAACATTCATCAGAATCTAAGACTAAATTGACAAAATAAAATTGTTTTATCGGTGAGTAGTAAAGAGTTTTCAGTTTAAACGAATTGAACGTCACCTATAACAGATGTCAACTGTCGCATTCACACAGACTTTTCAGTTAGACCGTTTTGAAATAAAAAGCATTATGTTTGAATTGCGCTCTTATTAATCACGAGCGTCTTGATTACTTTGAAGTCATTGGTGGGCCCTCAGCGATTTAAACACCAAGAGAACGTTGTCTGATTGGCATATGTCTATCTTACACTCCCTAACGAACTGCTTTACATAACGCCACCTATAAAAGTGCCTGTAACTCGAAACAAACTGAAGTTGTGACTAAGGTGACAGCTACCGGTCTTCTGCTCCTACTGCATGGAAGCTGGCCTTCAGCTGAAAACTAATTCATCACTTGCTGTTAGTTCGACGAGTTCAAATATAACGTGCTGACATTAAAAAAAATACTATCCAACAAACAAGAAAATAAATTTGAATTGAAATACAAATAGAACAATGCGCCAGCTCGCATCACGTACACGGTCGTATTAATGAAAAGTATGTGTGGGTCTCCTAATATCCATAAGACAGTCCTTATACGGAGACCTAAAGGTGACGTGTCACACATCTGATGCTCAATACTACTATGGGACTCCCAGCAGCCACAGGCGTGAAAGAAGCCACTCTCACAAACCAAAAAGTACTCTGAACACAGGATCGTACCTAGGAATGTACATTCAAACGGCTATCACATGATTAGACGCCCAGTACAATATCTTGCTTGGGTCTGCTAACAAAATTGTACAATTACAGATGGCTAACTAGTATGCACGGTAGAAAGGATTAACTCTTGAGACAAGAAAACGAAGTCAAATTAGCTCGAGTTTATTAACATACCAACCACAATCGAAAAACATAATCAGCACAAAGAACGTTGCACGCAACAAATGCACGTATGTACACATGTAAATGTGAATGAATATCCTCTTTTCTCAGGCATCACCTCAAGATCTACTGTAATCTGTGGAGTCGAGTATTTGACAATCGTGACAGAGTTTAAGTCCTCCTGAATCAACAGCCACTCACTATCGATCATCACAGATCCGGTACGCTCTAAACACACACTTTACGTGTAAAGTGTCGAACACTACCACCACACCCTTCGCACTGAAACAGTTTGTTAAATAACACCGAAGTTACAATTTACATCAAGAGTCCATTCACATTTTTGGACGTACTGGTTCATGCTGGGCATCTCCTCGTGCACATCATACCTTGCGCTGTGCTATCCCTTAAACGATACACTCTCATGCTCAGGTGTTCACTGTTAGGTCAACAGTTGTGAAAAAAACACAAATGAGGGATACACCCCTTGGATTGTAGTCAACCAACAAGGTAGCAAGAGAATGAGGTGTGGGTCAACATGGTTTCAGTCATTCGTCATACAGAGGGGACAATAATACAGTGTTGAAGGAGTGTGATCCAGATATTGATTAGATTTATTACAGTTAAAAAAGATGTGTTCAATTGTTTAGGGATAGTTTTTATTGACTTAGTACATCCCGCAAACTCGCTGGCTGATCCATATCTGTCCAGCTGGGCTCATCGCTGCACAATACTGAATCAAACCATTAGCTTCTATAATGAAGTTGAATAGATTAGTGAGAAGGCGTAAATCATGTGTTGTTTGCCAGATTAACATATCATACATTCTTATCAGTCACGTGAGCATGACTGTGCTTAACCATCATAATAAAGATCCATAGAGCGGAAATGAGACAGAATGAATGCTTCAGTTTCCATCTCAGTGACTAAGTAAGGCGCACTGCTATATTTATGCATAACTTTAAAACATTTACTTTCTGTTAGATGGCGAATGGTATGGTAGTGTGTGACCATTGGATCCACTTTCACGATTATAGTAGAACTTACGTTCTGAAGCACTGTCGTGGCGAATGACAGGCTGATTACTACTAATGACTCAAACGATGCTGACAACTTACTCGTGGACCTGAATCAAGCTCATTCCAAATTGTGGCTAGCAAGCGATGAGGGAATAAATTCTCATTTGCTTCTCTAGATAAACTAACAGGATTGGATGATCTAAAAGTTATGTCAGCATTTTGAAACCACTGCGGTTAACTTTACCGAAAGAAAGTGTGATGGTGATGTTTGAGGTTATAGCGTAGCGAAAAAGCGTCCAATAAAACACAATCTTTATTGTCCAACTCGCTAGCTATCATGCTAAGTAAGTGCTAGCATTTATGAGTCAGAATTCCAGTCCACAAAACCCCCTGGTTTCCGCTCACACGTTGTGTGCACTTCTGCCCAGTTTATGTGTGTGATCGGCGCCTTCTATCGTAGAGTTTTCCGCCTGCCATTCCTGGTCGGTTGGCCCGACCTCGTTGAGCGATGGCTCGTCCGGTCGCTCCTGTTGTCCGCCATCTATTCACTGTGGGCTTTGACCGTATTCCACGATCATGCGGAGATATTCCTGTGAGTGTTGGAATAATCGCGCCTCCGATCTGGTCGTCCCTACTATTTTGCCTGACATGTCTCGCCCGTTAGTTCGATCTAGTCGAGCGATGATTCATCCGGTGGCTCACGCTGTCCCGATCCGCTCGCTGTAGATTCTTGGACGTACCTCCGTTGCGTTGAGGTATTCCGTCGAGTGTTAGAATGCTCGCACCTCGGGACTGATAATCCACCACAATAGTCCAAATCAATCGCCGAATGAATCAAACATTAAGGAATGTCTCAGGTGAGCGCAAAGAAGTAGGTCTATATGTTCACAGCACACCGGATGCCAGTTGTATCAGGCTATCAGGACTTATCTGGTGAGAGATGCGTGAGGAAAGTTTGACTGTTTGGCCAACACAGCGCGCATGCACAGATGGTCACACACGTCAGCTACTGTAGTTATAATTTTGTCCCGTTGTACACCGTTCACAAAGTACAGAGCAGTGCACTTGTACTTAAAAAATGGAGTGGTTTTTATTGCAATCAGTAAGCACACTAATCACTAGATGAGCCGAATTATTGAAAACGGTTGGATCAGACAGCAAAAGCATTAGTCCATATCTCACGCTTAGTTACATCATTGGTGGCGAAGTGGTTGAGTGCATAAAATGACACTGGCTAAGACAAACCCTTTACAAACCCGACGGTTTCTATTGTGGTTCAGCTAACTCAGACTGTCACATGTGAACGACAGAGAAATCACGATATCGCACAGTTATGTTTATTTCACGGTCAAATTTAAGTAATAAGCATCCATACCGAATCAAGCATAGATTGTTCCCGTTTCTTGGAACTTAGATTTATACTGTCGTTCAAGAGATGATGACAAGGGAATAAATATAAGTGTTCATTAACACTAATTGTCTCATCTTAATTTATCACCTCTGTCCATTTGTTTACCGCACGCGCCCACAATTTAGCACTCACGCCCAAAATCGATCACCTTTGTCCACGTGCTTACACACACTGAGGGTCGCCCATTTGTAATGAATACGCGTACAGTACTTGGGTTTGACAGACGCAGGAGAGCCCTATTGAAACCAAAAGCCGTATAACTTTACACAGAGCGACCAAAAGTATCTACCTCTGAAATGTCGACAGTTGTTTTGATCACTATACAAGTGAGAATGAAGGACGCATCAACAGAATACGCCGGGGTAATGAATATTTGGAAGGTGACTACAACGATGCCTTAGAAGAACACGAAAATTCCGTTTGTAGATTATTATTGGTCAGCAGTGACGAAGTAATGCTCAGCGGTTATCTTAACGAGAACACATAACGCTGAAAAATTGTGTGTAGCGTCAGGCACTAGAACTATTACCGCAACTGCAAGCAACCAGCGTAAGTTTATTACATCCGGGCGTTTATGTTAACACGTGTAGATACAGTAAAAGAAACATAGGGAAGATGAACAGACAACTATACGCACAAGGAGCATGTGCCAAAATGGCTGCACACATTAGTGGAAAGGGCGGGTCACGGTGAAGTCGTGCTTCATACATATCGAGAAGTTTCATCCAGGCTATAAGCACAGCTCATGACACTTTCCTTCTGCATTTTTGGAACAACCAAAAATGCATCCTTCGGTTTGCAAAGGCGCTAGCAGGTATATGCCCAAACCGTTCCATGTGTTTGAAAACACCTTGTCCCAACGAACTGACCAATAACCCTCACAGCACAGGACTTCAAATGTTTAGTGGATGTCACATCAGTCCATGCATGTTTATAATGCTGTAATGAAAGAATGCATTCTATAAAATCAACTTAAATGTGGAATTAAGATGGCCGGCTTATGCTCTCCGCAGAATTTGAGCGTAGGTATGAAAACTTGTATAACCTTCAAGTGATCTGTGGACGTGGTTGTAAACGAGACCCAACATTCAGCAGACGACTGCAAAACAGACTCAGTCCACAACTGACAGAGAGTTTGCAGCAGATCCGGTACTATGTAAGCCCCTATCAGGGTACGCCAGATGCTGTCTATCTCACAAGACGTAGGCGAAGAATAGTAGTTGTGTCCGTGCTGCAGGAATGCAAGGTAACAACGCTAAACATGTACACGAATGAATATGAAAAGGACAGCTAAGGTAAATCAACGTGAATACAGTGATACAGCCATTTGATTCGTGGACCACGAATACCTGATGATGATGATGATGATGACGGCAGCATCCGTTTTGGATTCGTTTGTCACAGTGTCCTATTACAAAGGACGCCTGTGCATAATATTCACTACAAGTAGCATGCGCTGTATCACTGGCAGCTACAGTCATAAATCACGTATCCAGTTAGATAGGAGGAATGAGACCATGGGACAGGTAAGTGGAGACCGGTGTAGTCCGGCCGGATAATGCTGGTTAGTCAGATGATGTGCTAGCATAAAAGTTAAACCTATATCTCCCGAAAAAAATTAGACTGTAGTGGTAAGATCCAAACTGCTAAGGAACACGTTCAAAATATAAAGCAAAAAGCAGTTCAATATAAAAATATATATACTATTGCACTGTAAATAAAAGGAAGAGGAGCACAAGTTTAAGGTCGGACCGAAAATCAAACAAAACATTCACCAAACGACGCCTCAATAAAGCTGAAGAAAAGAATGGGTAGAAAGTCATTATGACCCAAGTTTCTTGAAAACAAGGCCAGTGATTTGTCAAACGACGACCGTCGTTAGTTGATACGAACGCGGACCTTTTCAAATAACTGATGATTCTCGCTGGCCCAATAATGTACTCCATAAGGGCAATCATTGAGGAAAAATACACCTTCAGCACTTATGGTTATCCAAAATAAGTCATCCTGTTTTTACCTACTAAATATAAAAGTGCTTCCGTTCATTTTCTGAAGCCGTTAGGTCTGGCTAACAACATACAAAGAAAATAGTTCCTAGTCAGTATTCTAGAAACAGAAATCTTAGGCATGTCTTACGGATTTATTGCATCCTTAACTGAGGATAAACCTACGAACGTTCGAAGAACCTTGCTATTATCGCTATTAGTCATTTTGTTTACGATTTGCCGCGAACGGTTCCCATTTATTCAAAAAGCTTAATTCACTGGTATATGATCGTGGACGTCATATACAACTGGCTCAGGTGGCTGCAGTTGAATTCACTGGCTATGCTCAAATAACCGTAACCGCTTTGTTCAAACGGCACAGTTGAAAATGCTCAGGCTTTCATCGGAAGTTTCGGTGCCTTTCAGGTATACAACACCGTCCTGGTTTCTGTCAGGTGACAGGGCGCACAACACACTTCTTCCGTACCATAAAAAACGGCAATCGTTAATCTCAATTTACGTTGGCCTGACAAACCACAATTCTCACATCTGTTCAGACCATTTTGGAACATACTGCTTGGAATAGCTGAAGTTCAAATTCAAGTTAAGGATAGATCATACAAGATTTACCATTGTAGCTCAACTAAATCGGCCTGTGAATTTTGTCTCACCCTACCAATCGGATCAACAGAAACGTCGTAACGGGTTAACTCTACTGCTCCATCTAACGGTCTGCAATGGATGCGAGAATTGATAACTGAGGTTGTTCAGAGAATCGCACAAATCAGGAAATATGCAAGAAGGCATTGAGCCTCTGTTGCTGGTAGGTTTGAAATTCCAGGCATTCTCCGACTGAGGTCCGCATCTGTTGCCTCATATTGTTCTATCTGTCTCTGGTGATTCAGACAACCTATCGTTTGACGTACGGCATTGTATCGGGTCTGTGGCTAACGTCCGTTCACCAGTCAATGTAGTTATGCAGTCTGATCGGTAAAACTTTCAATACCGTGAGCTAATTTCAGTTCCTTAGCGTCTTTCATTCTCAAACAACCCAGCCTATCAACATATCTCTGTTTGTCAGTCTACCCGATTATATTAAACTGACAGAAGTCAAAAGTGCGTCTGATTTAAGGTGGAAAAAAAACAGAAATGACAAATCTTAACGAGATCTTGACTAAGCACTCTTGGCGCTCTGTAGAGAGATTAGTAGGTCTTAATAGACAGGGGGATAGTAGGTAATATGCCCAGTCTGGATGCAGTTCACTATATAGCAAGCAGAGTGCATGATTTAAAGCAATAGCGTCTTATATTGACCTGCGTAACATTGTCCAAACACCCAGTAACCAACGACAAGAATCCCTCGTCCTACTGATCTAACAGACATCCCAATTTTTGCGTGTAACTGCTCAACGCAAAGCATAAATGGTTATCCGGCCAGTTATTAGCCAGCAGTTCCCCCACATTATCAGGGGAAAAGTGGACCGCACTCGGAATATCAGTTACAGAATTTGCAGTAGTCGGTACGTTTGAGAAGCAATACTTTGCAGAAACATGGTGCCAAATCCGTAATAACTGGGGACAACAAATGCACTTCAGATATCATAAGGCATCCACACAGCCAGCGGTCCACAGAAGCAGCCTTGAAGGGAGACATCTTTATTATGAACTTTTTCGTTTTTATCTGAATGCGTCTACGCTTGACGACAAAATGCAACAGGCCCTCCAAGCTTATAACTCAGCAACCTTGCTTATCGCAGACATTACACGAACCTGGAGTGAGGAAGGGTTTAAATTTGAAGAACTAGGACCTCTAAGCGTCACCACATTTCACTGGGATTGTCAACATAGGAA
>JTDE01002920.1:0-10276 GCA_014338405.1 Paragonimus skrjabini miyazakii | reverse complement strand
ATATATGTAACTCAAAAATACCACGTGAAACGACAAACGCGCCATTGTACATGAAAGGAAAAAACAGACTTTACAAAATACGGAAAATGTGAAGGAAGAAAAAGCTAAACCGGTGCACACAGAAATTGGCAACATGAGCGCCACTAGTTTTTGTTCTTCGTCACATCAAACAGCGTGCTCAACCGAAGGTGTTCACTGTCCTTAGGACCTCAGCCAAAGAACCGTGAAACAACCTAAGAAAGCAAATTTCGCAGTAACTGCCTTTATGTCTCGAAACTAAAGTATATGCTGCCTGCCAGACTACCATTTCCAGCTTAATCCACCACCCACAAACAACGCACGGTGTGGCAGTCATGAGATATAGCCAAGACAACGAAGCCTAGGAGACGAGATTAACATGCTTATAGATCGACAGTCTACCCATTCCGATGACACGTCAGCAAACTTCGTCACTGCTGATACAACGTTCCCATCACACGCCGTTAATGCTTCGGAGACATCGGTAGTCGAAAACAGAGACATTTTGTGAACATCTTTCGCGCGGATGCACCAAGGGGTCGCAGCCAAAGAATAAGACTGGGCGCACAGTGACAATTTACAATCTGCATTTCACAGAAAAACCAAGATCTGGAAGCAAAATGCTTTCAGAATGTCAATATACTTTCCGAACACACCTCTCTTCGATAGACAGCTCTAAAATGCAGCTACGTCAACCGAACCAAAGTTTCTGCTGTCTAAAGAGATAACTGTAAATCTTCAATACGAAAGGCGATATTCAAGCATCTGACGAAGTGTGAAGATGTGGTCAATACAACCACGGTCAGAACGAATGCCAGTTAGCTTCTCGCACATACGCTGTTCATGCGTTACTCTACAAAGTACATTGACCGCAAACAGCTTCGATTCAATAGAAACCAGGATGATCCTTCGGCCGGTTACGCACGACGTACACAGGACCATTTTGCAGATGAGGATGATGGCAACCAGATCGCAGTCATTGATTCAATGTTTCCAGAGCAAAGTCGTCAGCTGTCACCAAGGCTAGACCTCTCTCTAGAAGAATTGTGAGGGTAAATTCTTTTATCTCGCGTTCATTCCTTATGTATCTATGTACTTACCCTACCTCTTCGTGTGTCATTATTATGATCAACCGCAGCTCGAGCCACAGTACTCACGAGTAAGACACAACGCTCAAAATTATTATAATGGGGAGGAACGAAGACCTAGAACAACCAATTGTGAGTTGGCGCCTACTGCACTTGCGAAGACTCCAGTGCAACAGTGCCTTAGCCCATCAGTTCGACCATCTGAATCTAAAGCTCTTCCAGTGTCGAATAGAATAACGAATGTCGTACTTCCATAAGAGTAACGGTTGCCACATTTAGCGCAACATGGAGAAGTGATCAAGAGAGCCATGAGCGAAGCAAAACCCAAAAGGACAAAGGAATCAGAAACAGTCCTAAATGGCCGGCACAAAATTACTCGAGCCCTAATCACTCGGAGCGACTTTGTCAGCCCAAAGCCTTAGAAGCCCTATAGTCAGTTCCTTGAATGCAGTAGAGTATTGACCTTTGAAAAGAGCCGAACAAATTGCGGCGACTTAGTAACCCGATCTCACGCCATACTTCAATTTCAGCTGGCGACTAAAATCTACGGGCCAAGTAGTTAGGATGACATTCCATAAGCAAAAGTAGTTGGCCTGTGCATTCCTCGTACTGCGTTGAACCAGTCAACTAGGTATATCCTTCTTTCTATTCAACTCCATTCAGAACGACAGTGCGCGTTTATGAGATTCGCACAGGCGATATAACACACGCAAGATAACTGCACTGATTGAGTGAAACGATAGGCCTCGGTAACGGAATGCATCAGCACTCGGATCCACATTAGGTAACGCGAGTAGGCAAAAAAGGCAGGCACCCGATCCGCTAGCCTTTATCAAATGTGCCGTCGAAAAAACCATGCCGTTTTATCAACGATTTCTCCACAATGTTCGTGCGCGAACCATCCACATCTGAGATTTCGAAAGTGGGTATACATAAATATGTATGTATTTAACAGGCATAAAACCACAGTGGCAAACGTGTCATAATATGAGAAGGAAAATGAGAAACGTAGGGTGAAGAAGGAAAAAATGTACGAGAATAGAGAAGTCGCAACGATGCGCACAGAGGCTCGGAACACAAGTGTCATCGACTTCTGATCTTCGCCATATCAGAACGTCTTCAACCAGGGGTGTTCAGTGTCCTTCAGACCCCAGCCAGGAAATCGAGTGCGTCCCGGGGAAACAAACTTCACAATGAGCGCCTTCATATCCCGAACCTAAGTAATGCGTTGACCACTGGGCTGCCACCTTCAGTCTAATCCACCACTCGCAAACGAGGCGCGATGTGGCAGGCGACGAGTCGGCGTTCTTGCCAAACTTGTGAGACGAGATTAGTGTACTCAAGGATCGACAAAGTTTATGAGTTCCGAAGACACGTCGGCGAACTTCGTCAATGCTGATACGAGGTCCCCACCACAAGCCACTAATGCTCCGGAGTCACCGATGATCGGAAACAGATACTCTATGAACATCCTCCTCGCGAATGGACCAGGTTTCGCAGCTGTACAATAGGACTGCCCGTAAGGTGGTACTGTACACTCGGCCTTTCACAGAAAGACTGAGATCACGCCGACGCCACAGAGGGCGTGAGTCAGTAAACACCATCCGAGCCTTTGCTATGCGATTTGTGATCTCCTAAGATATGCCACCAGTGTTTATACAACTCACAAGGTACACGATTTTTTCAACTACATCTCACTGTTCATCCCCAAAGGTGAAAACAGATGCAGAGTCCTGGCAATCTTGTAACAGCACCTTACACTTGGTAGATACAAAGGCCATACCGAACTCAAGCCTCTAATCCGTTTAAAATGTTCTGGGCTCTCTGTGAGCCCTCGCCGATTACGGCGACATCGTCTGCATATTTCGTGTCCCGAATTTGAGTACTTCGAAGAAATTCCCAGTTTGTCAGGGCACATTCCATGACCTCGCCCATTCTAAATATGAATAGGAAGGGGGAGGCTGAACAACCTTGTTGCATCCCATTTGAGATAAGCTGCCATAAGCTCCAACTCTGCTCAAAGTCCGAAATTAACTTGCTTCTAGAATGTTTACATATATCTCAGGCACACCCTTCCTCGATAAACAATCCTATAGCGCAGCCTGTCAGCCGAATCGAAGACCTCTCTGATGTCCAAAGAGATAATTGTTGGCCCTTTATAGGAATGTCGGAGTTCAAGCATCCGACGAAGTGTGAAGATGTGATCAGTGCAGCCAACACCAGGGAGAAACCCAGCACGCTCCTCATGGATACGTTTGTCGCGCGTTTCGCTTAGTCTACGAAGTGCAACGGCTGTGAACATTATCGTCATCATAGACAGCAATACACCAGTTGTTCTCATTGATGTTTAACTATCAGATAACCGCGAAGAAAAACGGCAAACCCTGTACAAGAATAGAAGAGGAAAAAATAGAGGAAGGGAAGTAACCCAATTATCAAAAATAACGTCATCATCATCATCATCATCATAACAGCCATGAGCCTGACCAAAAGGTACTGTGGCTCGGGCCGCCGTTCACCTCAACAGTGACGTAGAATATCCTAGAAGAAAAAGTTACTGAGGAGGCTGAGAATTAATGAGAGAAGGTTAACAGGAAGAATTAGAAAGGGTATGGACACAGGTCCGCCATTGACTGCGACACATCGCCATCTCGGATAGCGTCTCTAACCAGCGGCTTGAGTGATCACGAGGACCCCATCCAGGCAGGCGACACCCTCCCACTTTGCTCAATGGAGCAGTCAAGGTCTTCATATTTCGTGACCACGATGTTGCTTGACCACCACGTGGTTTGACCCAACTATACTATTCTATATACTATATATACTATACTATATACTATACTCAAACATTCAACATCAAGGTGCCAATGTCTTGCAAACAAACAACAACGCTGTAGGTGCAAGTAATGCGTCATCAGCAAGACAGCGTCCTTACGGCTTTCACTGGCATGCGTCACTTAGTGCACTTACTTCAGAGACAACTCGGCCAAACAACAACATTCATGCCACTGAGTTCGACCAGCCGCCACCCCACCGAAATCTTCCAGCCATAGATTCTGAGTAGCGAGGGTCCCAGCCCGGGAGACGAACCCAATCTATAGTAGCCGACGATTTCGTGAACGATTTCATTTCCCTGCGCCAGATCATCATCTAATAGTAATCTGTCTAATTCCTCTGTGATTTACACACGAAATGCGTGAGCTCTTTCAGAAAGCAGAAACTATGTTAGTCAAACCCCAGTCATTTGGAACAACTTTCCTGACCCACAGCTTCTGGAGCAGAGCCGTCAGCTCTTTAACTAAGGCCGGAACTCCAACTGTAAAAAGAGCGGGAGGGAGTTCGTCTGAGTCGAGTGACTTATGACGTTTCAGAAACTTGATCTCAAGTGAGGGTGGGAAAGAGTCAACAGACCAATGAGCACAGGCGGAACTCGAAGGCGTAGAAAATGGTGTGTGCGGCCAACTGAAATGTTGTTGGAAGTGCTCAGTTCAGCGTCTTAAGTGTCGATGCAGGTCATGAATGGGCTTACCGACGGTTTTGCAGATTACCTCGCTCATATTGGCTTCCTGCTACCAGTTGCTCGGACAAGATGAAAAAGCTTCCGAGAGTTTCTGGTAGCAGCGGCTTGTTCCACCTCGACAGCTCGTTGTGTCCAACAAACCTCGCGATCCTCTCGAAATTGCTTCCATGGCCCCGGGCGAATAGGCATGTGAACTGAATCATAGTCACTGCTGGATGGAACATTCCGGTGGGCGTCCAAAGGTTTTAATGATCGCATAGGAAACCAGCGGTTTGCAGCTGAACGAGTAGCAATACGACACGAGGCAGTAGCGCACTTATGAATCGCATTGTGGTACATATGTCCAATGTGCTACAAGGAGGTCTGGTGGGTAGGGACCTAGAATAAAGGCAACCGCACGTTTGCCACTCCTTTTGGCTTTTTAGGCGTTAAGTTCATGGTAATCACTACCAAACACCCACTTCGTTGCTTACCTGTTGGTAGGACGTCCACGCCGGCTGCTTGTGAGTGCCGAAGCATTAAACGGCCACGGAGATCTCCTTTCATAGATTCGCCTTACCGTAGCACGGACCTGCTATTTAACCCGGCTAAAGTAAAACAATCGGACCACTGGAAATGCAGGCCGTTTTAGTGAAAACAACATCACACCAATGGGATTCGTTGTATTACGTTCAGTCCAGGGTTCCAATAAGTGACGGCTAAATTGCCACTACGGCCATCGGTACTCCTCTGGATCTGACGCAGTCTGGTTGTTCGTCTGAAAGTGTAGCGAGCCCATTTTGTTCATTGCTGGCTACGTTAGAGTTTGGATTGCTATTTGCAGTCTTTTTGTTTCGAACTTCAGAATGTGCTTACACGGTTGTTTGAACGGGTAGGAATACCGACAAGTACCCCCAAGCACTTGAACGTACGAACGGTGTAGCACGCTTGCCTATCGTTTCGCTATGTTATCGTTTTACTAGCTTTCACGTCGACTTCGCGTGACAATATACGCCTTGGTTACTCATTGCGTTACTCTCAACCGGTCATGTTCGGTTCGTTTGGTCCAACTAACGTATAATGGAAAAGTCACAAACATACCCAGGAATTTACTAGTATACACGAATTCACCGGCATGTTAATACTGTCCAACACATCCAGACGCGCTGAGCGTACCAACATTTAAACAACGGAGACAAACGCACACACTTTCGTACGGTCACTGACACCTAGCCAACATCACAACCCGGGGAAGGAGTTAAACGGACTCCCCTCAATGTCCCCGGTATTTGACAACCAAAAATGATTTCCCTCATGCATACAGCATAAACTGTTTGATGTAAACAGAACAACAAATCCTGAATGTAGGAATGTAAATAAATAATAAAGCGACAACTAGCAAATGCAACCGAAACGAAGGTGGAAAAGAATGTCAGGCCTCAATTTACACTACTAGAAGCATTGGATTAGTCGTTCCTAGTGTACGGTTCTCAAACCAGCATGTTAAAGAGACAAACTTAAAATTTTAAAGAGATCATAGACTGTCCGGGTTAGAATTGCTTGACTGAACTAGTATAAGAAAACAGTTCACAAGCGAGGATAAAAAATGCTAAACTGTTAAAAGTCAACCCACACTTACCCAATATAAGAGTAGCTGAGGCGTAATCCAATTCCTCTTCAGTGTGTACCGTTGAACAGAATATTTCCTCCAGCGTGTTAGACAAATGCTGAAAGCAGGTCATTTCTAGACAGCAAAGAATAGACGTAAAGTAAAATCCACAAACAGGCGCCAATATTGCCCGCCAAACGCCGCAAGGGATGGGACAGGGAGATTCAAACCGCCACACTCCGGCCCAATTTGTTGTGTGAACAAATCCACTGGCGTTGTCGGCGCATGACCTTTGGCTCGTACACTGGTAATTGGGTCGATATAGTATTAGCCAATGAGCGTCTCCTGCCTTTCGTCAATAGTTTACACCCCCTCATTCACTTGTTTTTCCTCCAATCAAAACGCGCCAGTCGCTATTTTCGATAGCGTTGGCGCGTGCAGCGGGCAGACGGCATCTGGGCGGCCCAGGCGTGGCTAGTTGGCGTGATTACGGTGATGCGTAGCTTAAATGACGCGGTATCGAGGTACCGTCCTTCCGATTCAGGTCTTAGCGTACTCCAGTTAAGTTTCACTGAGCCTGTGCCACAATAATTTAGACGTGAACAGAGAAAGGGAGATAATATAACATGAAGAGAAAGCTAACGGAATAGAAGGGTGATGCCGTGAACAACGTCTTGCTAACCGAGAATCTACTCTCTATTTGTGCGATCCTACTGGACAATTCAAAAGGATTTAGGGGACTAGCCCTATACAAAAGTATGAACACAAATAGTCAGTGCAAAACGCAGCCGTTGAATAGCTCACTGTAGGCAGTCCCGATCTAGGCGGAGCAGGAGCACCAAGGAGACGAGATGTGCGCACCAGAAGCGAATTGTAAGGTCGAGTCAATTCACACAGGTGATGTTCATTTGGCACAAAGACAACTGATGTTGATTGTGTATAAAAAATAGAGTGAAATATGAAAACATGTACAATAGCCTATATGCATGGTCAGCATCTGATCAACTTCGAATCAGACGTATCTTCCATTATATTTACCTAGAGTATTCAAAGGACGAAGGTATGAATCCATTTCCGGAACACAGTCTTATGCGTCCCTACGTTCTTATTCGCTAGGCCATCAGTTCTACGGGCGCCACTTTTGACGGGGAAATGTATCTGTAGATGGCTAGTAACTAGTTTTACACCCCGTTGGCACCGATGTACACAGTACGCCTCTGAATGTCAGACTGCGCTGGCTAAGGCCGCAAGAACCTGGGAATAGTTGTTTCTCGGACTCATCCCGAGAAATACGCTCGTATTCCAGTCGAACGACATCCTCCTGAATGTCTTTGAGGGTTCGCGGTTGTTTAGACACACAGTGCCCATAGTTGTGCATCACGCTGAGCTTGGGACAGTGCGGGCGATGGATTGTCGAAAAAAGTCGTCCACAGTGCTGCTATATCCCTGAGTTAGTAAACCGTGAGTAAGTCGGAACGTCACGTATTCGGACAAGGGGCGTCCCACTTCTAATTCCCCTCGACCGAAGCAAAATACAATAGCGTGTTATACATTTAGTTTGACTTGTTGTCAGTGTTCAAGCAAAGTTTACTGCACCATTTATCAGACCTAGTGGGCACGTATATGGCCAACCCGCATCCGTTGTTGAGTGGCATCAACTAATCATCTGTAAGCTACGGAAACTGAGGATTACAAGCAATTCTACAATTAGATATAAATACCTCGAAAACCACTCTCACAGTAGTTTTTTTTTAGCATTCGTTTCATCCAAATCTATTAGCCACGTCATCATATCGGGTGCATCGTTAAATGAATTCCGGCCCATTTTTAACTTTTGCTTTTTTGCCCTTAACGGCAATGGTCAATGCGTTTAGAACACGGCCAGGTGATGCAAGCTTCCGGAGATGCACACTTAGAGTACACAAATGTCATTGGAATCTTACACTGACTGGTCGGCTGGGATTTGACATGAAAAAGCATAGCTCGCTCTTTCGACTGGTCGCCCATTTAAATACTCTACGGACTGTACGGCGTCATTCCTTTGGGCACCGTTGATTGGAGCATCGAAACACCTGTTACCCGCAGAGCCCTCCGAATAGTCTGTGAAACGGTCGTGGAGAAGACGACAGGTGTTTGATGTGTATATGTATTAAAGTTGCATGTACGCAAAACTTGTCTATCCGAGTTCGACCGGATTTAGCAGACTCGTAAAAAGCCACTTTAAAGGAAAAGTCTATGAAAATTTAGGTTGAGTCAACCAAAAACTCTTTTATGCCTCTTGAATTAAAAGATTATTTGGCTCCCGAAGTGTGAAATCGCGCAAACGGTAATACAGATTGTTTAAGTTTTATGTGATTGAAACAACAACTTAATTTGTTTTTAGGTCACGTTGTCCGGTCGCTGATCGTTTCTGATAGAGGTAATCGATTTTCTACACAATTGGAAAACCCATTCAATGCCAAGTTGATGATTAACGCCCTCCGATTGTGGAAATACTGCAATGGCGGTTGCTGCATCATGCAGAGTGAAGTTCGGTGACGTGTTTCGAGAATCTACCATACATACGCATTACTTGAATTGAAATATAGATCATGAGTCAGTCGACTTTTAACTATCTGGTAGCTACCGTGGTACAACAGTAGGGTCACATGTTGATTGCGATAGCGTCAACTGTCCGTATCTAGACAGGACCCAGATAACGAGTATTCGAACTCAGAAACTTCTGACTAACAGGGCAGCATTAAGACCACTGCTTTATCTGGCCTCAGAACGAAGTTGAGGAGGGTAATATGAGGAAGAAGACTGTATTTTAGAGAAGAACATCCAGTTTGATACTGGTTTTAGGACTCCTACCTTCCCCAAAAAGAAATAAGTAAACCCGTGGTCAAACGTGGCCTACTCCTATCTGTTTTCTAACAAACAAGTCGTTCGCCCACGCTGTAACCACTCTATTCGAAATAATAATCTTATGTTCTCGCATTCTCAAGCAAAATCTTCAAGACACTTTGCGTACCCACATTTTCTGTATGTCATTCCTGAAGACTATCTCGTGCATGTTCCATCCATCACTCAGTAGGCGTTGGTTGGCGTGGTTTAAAGAATAAACGTACCATCAAATAACCTTCTTTGTCAGATGTACGTCAAACTTTAACTGTGCAGAGTAGTGTATGAAGCCTGCTCATAAACGCAACTATGTACACTGACGATGATCTACCTTGAATACGACTTTCATACTGTTTCTTCCGATGAGATACTGGACTCGTCTTATGTAGCAAAGTCAATCAGGAAAGTTTGATTTTTCAATGCAAAATATTCCGATATCTCAAAAACGTGTTTCCTTGTGAGGTTTCTCCTTGAAACTGATCCATTTGTACCTGTTTTCAAGAGTCATCTGCTAGTAGTTCACTACCAGAAAGAATTGTAACTATACATATTCTCAAACAACACTCCCGAGGAAGGCCACCCGAGGTGGTTAAAACGTAAAGTATTACAACTTGGTCATAACGTTATGTTATTCCCAACCCATTTATCAGCTTATATTAACCGTTCGATAAACGACCAGTTCGTCTACACACCGCCTCTTGCTTTGTAGCCAGTTTTGACTAGGTTAATTATGGATCTAAACATACCTTCTTATTTGATAAGTGCAACACGGCTGTACTCCAACACTGTCATATCATAAATACCCTATTGGGTGAAGAAGTCAACAAAGTTCACCAACACACTACAAACCAGTTGATAAATGCAGTTCTTTTGAGAATGTCATGCATCTGTCTCAATCCTGATGATATTTGATATGCCGCATTCCCGAGGCATTACAGGGATAGAGATTTTGGTAGCATAAATGTAGGATCACTTGAGTTTGTACCACAATGCAAGTAGTTAAACCACAGTGAAAGCTAATCGGGATCGGGGTCTGTTAGGGCGCCCCACCCTGTGACCGTCCCAGGGGCGCCTCCGTCGTGAGAACGAGAGAAAAAAATCATTCGACTCAGTTCGAACTAGCAGAACTGTTCAAATTCGGATGAGACTTTTTATACTGCTATACACATGTGTGGTCCT
>JTDE01002918.1:75266-97361 GCA_014338405.1 Paragonimus skrjabini miyazakii | reverse complement strand
TTCGTTTTAACATTTTACCCATATATATATCTATTCCGCTGCGCGAAGGCGCGATGTTCTTTGGCATTAGTTTGAAAATAAGCCCTCATCGTTATTCAGGGCCTTTATAATGTTAGTCGACAACCGTTCGTAACGAAGTGAGGGCTACGAAAAATTTTTCCCTCGACCGACTCATGAGTGACTCAAAAGTGTTCAGTTGTTACACTCATGAGTCACTCGTGAGACGGTCATGAGTCACTCATGAGTCGGTCATGAGTCACTCGTGCTACTAGGGTCGCCTTGACCAACATTTATTGCATTAGTTCAGATACTGCACCTCTTTTCCCCATTTCAGCTTGTTGCTGAGGCCCTTGAGATTCTACGCATTGAGATACAGAAACCTCAAAAGCTCCAGCTTCCTACTTCCGTTTACAACCCATTGAACACATTGAACCAATTAAACCACCGAACGCTTACCCTCAGTTGATTGGTCTGTTCATGGTACTCCCACCTGCTGGCTGTAATGATGGCGACCGACGATGAACTTGACACGTTGGTTGTCGAATATCTGTCTAATCTGTCTCAAGTACTCTCACTGTATCATCATCTAGAGGACTCTTTAAGTAAGTTGTATGCTTCTTGTTTGATTTCAGGTAGGTCTTGGTCGATTTTCGTTGGCTAAAACTCGCCATAATCTATCTGGAAACGGTTCTAGGATTTCGTCCACAGCGTACAATGTTCACGAGATGTCAACACGTGGTGCGACATTAAAAATAGTGACCTATGATAAGGTAACTTGTTTTCATTCCTAACGGATGTACGTGTTTGACTGTGAGCAATCGTCATGCATACACTATATAGTGCACATTATTTGGAAGCCTGAGCTGGTTTTTCCGCTGAGTGTCCCAGAAAGTGCACAGTTATGACTCTCAGGGGACGATAGTGCTGGCTGGGATGACTCGTATGCAGTCATTGCGGCGATTAATACACGAGTTCGAAACTGAAGGCTCAAGTCACCCGGTCCTATTCAGTTTACCTGTTTAGGTGTCAGACGAGTGTCCGTTGATCTGAGTTAGTCATTAAAAACAAGATATAGTGCCGCTCTTGGGGCTTACAGCAAGTGCCAGGAACAGGTTAGGGGTACGAATCTAGCAACGTTCTAATTAAATGGGAATCTAACGTTTTAAAGCCATCCCTAGAAGAACAACTAACTACCTCAGAAGTAAAGTCGTTACAGTGATTGATTGATTGCTGCCTAAGGACAGTTCCGGAACAGATATTATAAAACGTATATTGACATCGTCGGTCACTGTCAGCCGCTAAGATAAAGAACCGTTCGACCAGTCCCACGATAGAAAAGAAGCGCATAGGAATCAAATCACCGCGGAGTTTTCGGTATTCAGGTGGGCAGATGTCAAGAATTTCGAGTCGCGACTTATAAGCAACCAGCTTGATAGCCTCATGCTAAACACGCTGAACAACGAATGTCTTTCTTCAAGTCGGTAAACACTTGGTCTACATATGCCAGCAACCGTCTTATGTAAACCGCGTAAAGTGTTGCAAACCGTTCCTTGTCTAGATGAGGGAAAGGTCCGTTTTATCATTCCAGTAGTAGTGAACCTTTTTTTGCGGTCATCTCGTGGTGATACTCGAAAGATAGGTTAGACGACATCTAGCTACCTAGATCATTCCTCAGATCGATTCTTGTGATGTGCTGTGTGCATTGTAAAGCACGAACACATGGCCGTAATCTCCACCGAGTGACGTGTGCACGAAACACGCTCAAATGCCTTGGCGCAGTCTAAGAAAATCGCGTCTGAAATGAGACCATCGTCTTTGGTCTCCGTCAGATTATTCACGAAGACGAGCATATTCGTCATGCATTACTTGATCCTCTTTGTCTCACCCGAAGGATGGTTAGACTGAGTCACAAAATTGTTGGGATTCCTGATGGGTTCGTCAAAGTTGGGGCGGAACATTCGTTTAAACGTTATTCAGATTCATACCTCTTAATTTGGAGAAATGCGAGTTACTATATCGAATGATGCAAATGGTTTTGTTTGTCGAGTAACCACCAGTTCGGACGTGCTTCCACAGAGTGTAATATCTCTTACTAGGGCTACATAGTTCAAGAGAAAGCTTCACAAATGTTGATTGCTTTCTCTTCACTTCGTTTACATTGGCTTCCTTTCGGGTATTATCCTTATCATAGATGTAAGTTAGTCAGGTTTTCACTTTTGTTTGTTGTTGACATCATCTTTTTACTTTGTGGTTGTTTCATTTGCAAGAAATGTATGAATGTCTGAAAGCGTGGGCCCTAGGGAACAACCTCATGTTAGCCACTCACTCTGTTTCTATTTCGCACCTTTTCATTGAGAAGAGAAACTTGTGATAATGCTAATTCCTAGGTTCGTACGCCCAAGGTTTCCTCGACCTGTTAACGCGGATCGGAAGTCGTAATGAGAAGATGGTGAATCGTTCACAAGCAGACTTCAACTGAACAAGTAAAAGTACTAGGGAGTTGGACGTGAGAGAACCTTAAGCGCAACCGCAAGGTAGCCACCGGAGAGAATGAATGTCGACGGAAACCCCAGTCGACCTTCAAAATTCAAACAGGCGTCAGACTGGTTGGGCGGTGTTCCCAACGGCAATAGCTAAAACATTGTTATCCTAGTCAGTGTATTCTACAGTAGTAGAGATGGCGCGGGTTCATTATGCCGTCACGAGTGAAACTGCGTTACCTGCGCCGACACTAACTTTGATGTTAGTGGTTTGTAGTGAATTTACATTCACAAGATAGTGTGAACAGGCACGGTGGTACTGGTAAGGTAACTCTCACGTCGCAGAGAGTTTAGAGTTTTGGGGACGTCGAAGGTGATCTCACTACTAACACGTAGCTATAATTTTTTGTTTCGACGGTACTACTGAGTTAGACTCCGTAGCGTTTTATTTGGCAGCCCTCTTGATCGCGTATGAAATTGGAGAATTTTCTTCTGTCATCGTCGGAGCACTGGACGCTCTCAGAAGCTCACAGGTGTAAGAGACTGTACAGTTCCGGGGTCACTTCGCTTCGCCGGGGAAAGTTAAGTGAACTCACCTGAACTTTGGGCTCTCTCTATGATAATCACTGATAACTGAAGAAGCCTGTACCTGTTTGTGTCCCAGTTGTTTTCTTTTCAGGGTTTCGTGGTGTTGGGATAGTTGCAACGTTTTATTTTACCGCGACAATTCCTAGGCAATAAATGAATGAACGTCTCACGCTTCCTGGCTAAAAGTAGTTCGCGGCGGGTTTAAACAGACAAGCTGAGGTGGGCTAAAATAAAAGAATATAGGGGCCGCTTCTCATAAATGATTTTCATCACATAGTACTCAACATAGCTTACTAGGCTGTACCTGCGAAGCGAGTATACACGGAGGAATGTATCACGAACCGTCCAGATGGATTAAAAAGAAGATATTAAGCTTACCACTACTGTGATGTAGTATGTCCTAATTCAACCAAGCGGTTTGGACGCGGCAAGCAAGTCTATCTAGCTCTTGCTGGGGAGTATCCACACTGCCAGTTGTTAAGGTTTTGACAGGAAGGACATTCTGTGGTGTGCACACACATAACAACAATCTGTGGACGCATAGTTGACGGCTTCGACAACTAGTTTCACACTCTACCACGGAGGTCAGCGGAGGCTAGGCAAAGAGGGAACGAATGAGGCGGGTGCGCGAGTGAATGAAAAAATTTATATGAAAGAGTATGATTACCGGATACGCTCATGTTTGAGAAAGGGAGATCTAAAAGTTCAAGCGCTGAGAATAAGATTGCAGAGAAAGACCTTGCGCGTGCTTCCCTACTCACAGGTGGTCATTCTCGAGGCTGGAAACACCGGACCAGAGATTTGGGAAGGTCGCCTGACTGTTGATTTTAGGAACTAAGTAGACTGATGCAAATAATTTGGGGAATAATAGTTTGTTACTGCATCTCAGAGACCTGATCGACATGTCTAACCGGGCTGTTGCCAGTGAGTCCAGTGTAAAATTAATAGATTGACAGCTTTGATGAAAATGGTTTCCAGATATTTTTCCCATGAAATTCCAGAAAGGGGAAAAGTTCCCAGTTAATATTACTGCCTGAGGCGGTGGCATTGTTGGAGAGCTTTGCAAGACTAGGTGGGAGACCGCTTGCCGGATAACACGCATACAAATAGTCATTTCTGGAAGGTCACTACCCTCGTTTGAACATACCATACAGCACAATTTAATGCCATCAATACACAGAATTGCGAGATGACGAAGATTCAAGTAGGTTATTGCTGAACAGTATAGATAGTAAGAGTCCGAGGATTGGACCTTCGGGAACTCGACGTAACAGTGCAGAGGTTAGTGCCCGTGCCATATGCATGAACACAAGCAACGATCCGGGATATTAAGGTAAGAGGGAAGATGAAAAGAGGAAGCTTAGAAATGAGAATAGAATGGAAAAATTTGTCAAAGTACGTTATATCAACTTCGAGAATGTAGGTAATTGGGTCTTCCCAATCGTTCATTGCTAAAATGACATCGGTCGTACAAAAACGCCCTCGTCGATATCCTTGCTGAGCAACACGGAGTAAGTCATGCGATTCTGTTTGATATCCCCAGAACTTCCGACGCGACGGAGAGAAAAGCACTTAGCCTAGAATTAACACGACCACTGTGATCTCCGCCTTTATGAATAGGTAAAATGACCACAATTTTCCAGTCAGACAGGAGCTTGATTGTATAGTTCGAGAAGAAAGGGTGCCAGCATTTGCACACAAGCTTTAAGGAAAGGCAGGTGAGTGTCGTTTAACCCCAAAGATTTATTGACATGGAGTAGTTGGAGCTTCCTAGTGATGGAAGCCAGCACGAAGGGATATACGTAAACTTTTCTGTCTGTCTATACTTGATGTGCCAACATCGTTGTGCGGAGTGTCGTTTAGGCGGCGCTGCCAAAGTAAACCGTTCACTCTAGATTCATTAGGTTTGTGGCAGACCCAAGCAATTCGTGGCTTGTAGATTACGTGCTTATCGGTCTTGCGGAGGAGGAGGACGCGAATACATAAACCCGTCACTGGACGCTTCATGTGATAACAGTACCATCGAATTGGTTATGCGTTGGTCACAACTGGGATGGACTTAGATCGAGATAACATGGTGGATTTGAACTGCCTGCTGGAGAGTTTCTTGGCTCTAAGTGGTTGGGTGTAGGTAGGAAGTAATGTTACTTGGGCTATGAGATGAGGTAGTCAACGTGACCCATAGAGATCGGTTCCAACAGACTGACAGAATTGCTAAAACTACCACAAGTGAACAGACAAGGCGTACATTGTACGTACAATGCGGTTTACGGGAAAAAGGAAAAATGTACAGTTAAACAAAACGAGATTGCGCATTTAGGATTCAGTGAAGTGTTTGTGCCGATAAGTCTCCTGATTACTTCTTTTTACCCACTTAACATTCACGCCTGACGTGGTGTAGTATATCCGATCCTGGTGGCAGTGGATTGACGACTGCACCTCGGTGTGATACCTGTCGAATGGACATTTGGTGGATGCTGTGGATCTGGTCGTGCTAACGGTATCAGGTAGGATATTGTGGTGACGGGGAGGTCGCACAAAAAAGAGTCGTCCACACAACACAATCGTTTGTCAACCTTCATGAATCACCTTTTGTCTAGTCTTGCCGTTGAGTTCTAGCAGACGAATGCTTGAATATTCATATCTTATCAAAAATGATAATGCTGAAGATTAGACATGTTCAGCTGTTCAAGTCTCATGATACACAGCAATCCCCGCAAACCTAAAATTCGTTTGGTGTCTTTGAACTTGTTCAAGTGACCTGGTGTAGGCAGAATGAACAGGCTTGTACGTTCAGTTCGAAGTAGGACCCTACTAAACCGCAAGTAGTCTAGGGAAGTGGACTTGGTGGAGGTGACCTAGACTTCTTTTAACTATTTGTTTTGCGCCGTTAGCTGCGCTTGCCAGTATTGCAGCGTCGCCAGAAACTACTGTATAACGGTGTTTTCGTCATAACAAGACCTTACCCTGACGCAGTGTGACGGCTTGTAGATGTCGATTGACCTATTAGGCTAAACTAGGTCGTGGGATGACCATACCGACAGAATTACTTGTGCCGGGCTGGCAAACAGAACTAGGTCTGACGGATCGAACTATCTTGATCCTCTAGGTTTGGGATTGAAAGTTAGCCAACATCTTTTTTCGGAAGAACTTGCTAACTTTTGTGCGCTGCCTTGTGGTGAGAGCTTTGGAGCTACAGGTTTTGGTTGGAGACTGATGATTGTACTCTCTAGGTCTGGGTGTTTGGCATTATCCCAACCTACATGTAACTAAGAATAATCAAAACGTCAATAATTCCGTGTTGAATCGGCTGCCTCCTGGTATTAACTGGGACGTTTTGTGTGCTGCCTGCAGCATGGTGGATAAATGAAAACATGCCACTGTCGACTCATCTTCTGTTTTTAATCTTGACTCCCGTTTCTAATGATTGCTCTATAGATCCCACAACAGATATAGCTTATGTATTTGTTAGCTAATATCACTGATCATTGTCCCTGTGAGTTCCATCTCTTTCCATTCAACTCCCGGTCTCCTTCATCTCTTACTTGGGCCTGGGATACGAATTAATATAGGCGCTTTCAGCGTTTATGTTCTGAGGCAGCCAAGTCAACAGGTCGCTCTCGCACTGTTGTTAGACTTGTCGGCTATCAGCGTCTTTTGCACCCCTGAGTTTAGAGTTCTTTCGAGATAGAGTGGCTCACAGTCGTTTCGGGTACCTGGCTGATCGAAGTGAAGAAAGTTTGAGTGATATATAGCGGCCCTCTCACCCCAGCGCCTGCGGAAGAAGACTTGCACCGCATGACCCATCTTTTCCGACCAACTTGAAGATGTGAATCAAAATACGATTACTTACTTACTTTGAATGAGCTAGTGAATGAGCTTATTGATATGCTCCAACTCACCGGCAACCTTTTCGAAAAAAGAACCATTACCATCACTGGTGCACAGGTGGTTCAGAGAAAGACGGCCGTTTTAAAGTTTCTTTCGATTGGTAGGGAGGAGGACGTATCAATCTTGCCGGTGTACTTCGCCCCCGGCTTGTTAATGACGCCACAGATGAATGGACTTCGAGGAGAGGTGTACCAATGGCAGCTCATAACGGGTACATTTAAATGATTATAGGGTCAGTTTGCTCATTGGTAGTGGTCGGCCTAAAACGCATTGGGTGTTGGATCAAAGACTGAGGGGCAGAAAGCAGCCTGACGCGATCAAAGCACCTTTAAGTTGGGTGTTACTTAGACTGTTTGGGTCTGTCGAGCGTCAATTGACTGCTTTTAACTGCATCAGTGGGGTCTACGCATCTGTAGTCGGAAAGATCCAAAAACCACGCAGTACCGAGTTTTCAGGTAAGCCCGAGTATTTTCACTCTCTGGAAGGTTGGTGTACATTACATACAACTTAAAGCTCAACGCGGTTAGTTAACCAATACCTCTTTATTCATTTGTTCTGTTGATATTGACAAAAGACAAAAGGCCAACAGATTGCGGAAAACCGATTGAAATACCGAATAGGGTGGTTTTGTCGTTTAGAGGGAGTCGAATCGAAAGACTTTGATCCTGTTGAGAGTATAAAGTGGTACTTGTAGGTGACGGCTTTCATCCAGTTACACTATTTGGCATGCTGGATGCCATGGACTATGGCTTCATCATTATACTTTCTGGGATGTGCGTCTCCTCATCCCCTTATTCGTTGTTTCTATTTTTATAAGCGTCTTTGATAAAGTTAGACAGGAACCTGAATTTGGATTGTGACATTTTTCGGCAGTGGGGCCGCACATGGAATTTTGGCGGCCGGTGTAGAACTTTCATGGATCTCAAAGTTCCCTTCATTTGATTCTATCCCCTTCCGTCCGGCGACTATGCATGACTAATCGCTTTCTCTTGCTGTTCTCACAGCATGCAAAATGCCATGTTCTCCGGTTGTTGGTCTTCACTCAACTAACCGTTGTTGTTTGTGAATAACTCACTACCGTAAACACGGCTTTCCTACTAGCCCTCGTAACACTGTCGTCAACCAGTCGTTCTGTTCAAATATATTAGATATTTGGTCACATGCCGTCTGATTCGACCACATTTCGTCAGCCCGTCTGTCCGTGGGTTGCCTGTGCCTGTGGTTATGGTTGCATTTTTCGACATTTGGCAGTCTGTTGCAACTAATTGTTGTACTTTACCCTACAATCGCAATCAGATTGAGATCTGTTTCTTGTTACTACTCACACACCTTGCGTTGATAGTACCTAGTGTCCAATGACTTGATTTGGTTCTGGTATTCCTTATCGTTGGTACTACGTGCATTGCTCAACGCTTGCCGGGAAAACTTACATAATGTACAGTTAAAGTGACCTCTCTGATTAATATAAGAAAAAGTAGGGGACCTAGTATTTAGCCCTGTGGTACACCTCCAAATGCTGGAGTATTCACCATAGACTCGAACACCGTAGGACCTGCCGGATAGCCAGTCGTTCAACCACTCTAGTATATTTCCAACGATTCCACAAGACTGGGCTTCAGTCAGTGGAACTAAGTGATCACTCCTGTCAAACATTCACTCCCCGGCTGGATTCATTTACTTTTGTCCAGGGTTCATCAGTTAGAAACATGGTAGTGCGTGAGTGACATGGTCAAAAACCACGTTGTTCGGGGGCAAAGAACTTGTACACCTGCCATTGGTACTGAATATCATCTGATAGTCTTTCTAGGATTTTTGGTATAGGCGAGGACAGCGCAATAGGACAATAGTTTATTCAATTATCGGTGTCTCCGTCTTGTTGAGTAGACTTCACATGCAATGCTTTCATTCCGTGAGGGCCATACTCTCAGTTGACGAGTGATTGGAGAGAGAGCGGTGTGGAGCTGCCAAAAATTCAGCACATCCTATGAGAAATGTGATTGGAATGTTGTCGAGGTCCGGTGTCCTGTGGCTGTATAAGCTTCCTAGGTACATCAGCCGGTGACTTCCAGTTATTCTCGATAGAATGATGGGAGTCGCATATTGGTACATGTGACAGCTGAGGTGGGTCATGACTACCGACACATGCTGCCTGTGATTGGTGGCAGTTGTTCCGACTTCTTCAGTGTTTGATTCAGTTTAAACTTTTGGAGTAACAATACTTAGTACGCCTAGCTTGGGTATATTGCTTTGGTTTTATTTTCTTGAGCGACTCGCCAGGTCATCGAAAGCCAATGCAGTCGCGCTTAACAGCCGCGTTTTAGACGTTGCGCGTCGCATATCAGTGCAGATGAGCTTACTCAATACTGTCTAGCCGAACATGGTTCCAGGACTTACTCTTTGGAAGCACACATTTGCGAGTACCTCGTGTCAACCAGACGTCAGCTTTCTTTAGTCATTGTACTCTATTGCTTCCCGCGAAGCGCTCTTGACTAACGTACAATGATCCTCTACAGACACCGTGCGATTAGCTTCCCCTGTTGCTTTACTTAGTGACTTCTTGAGCGCGTACTGGATATTAGAGGAGGTTTCAAGTCAAGTCGTGTTACACATGAAGCCAAATAAAATAGTGAAATGGTCGCTTAGCCTTGGAGTGGGGATTCGGGTGACCCTGACGACCGTCGTTGGCTTGTTAGGCAACGGACGTCCATTTTAAAGGACTAGCCATTATGACAACATCTGGTTATGTTTAGGATATAATGGGCTAGTCTCAGGTCCACAGTGGCGTTGACCTGTTTGTTAACCGTAGAAATCACGCTGCTCAATGAACTTTGCAGTTTGTCTGCGAAGGGTTGAAGTCCCCTTTAACGAGTACATTTGTGTATTTCTCGGCTCCTAAGACCTCCAGAGCCTGGATAAGTCGGTCGGTGTCCATAGGTTCTGCAGTTTTGGGACAGTAAGTAATTTCAACCACGAAAGTTATAATACTATCGGTTGTGAGGAAGTACCTAAGAGTCAGCTAAGCTCGCAAGTGTGGTGTCCAGCAAGAGGGCAACAGTGAAGTCATTCGTTGATGCAGATGGTATTAGACGGGTCCACGAGCCAGATCGCCGTCGCAAACAAGGATAAGTTTTTCGTTGAAATCGTAGCATAAGGAGGCCCGCCAACGGCTTTCCAGTTCGTCGGGTCTATCCGTTTTGTTCGGCGAATATCTCAGTCTGAAAATGCATTAGCACTTAGACAGTTGTTCGTTTCGCAGTTGAACCTCCGGGATGTTTTTGGTCAACAGTGATGTTCGTTTTGATAACGCAATGTGTTTTTGCGATCAATCCAGCACGTGCCAACTTTGAGGGAGCGCGCGTAATCGCTGGTTTATTGGTATTTGGCGGCCATAAGACGCTACGCCTCAAGTTGTTTCCGTATGGGTCTAATTTTCAAAAGTTTTCGATTGACAATTTAATTTGGGCCCTATTTACCCTACAGAAATTCATGCAGCGTTCAAATGAGTGTCAATTGTATGTCCTTGATGTTTTCTACCAGACGATCAGCCTGTCTGCCTAAACGTTTAATTTCTGTTAGAAAACGCGTGACCAGTTAATGCATTTCCTGTCAAAGTGTTCATTCATTTCGTCGGACAAAACTGAATATGCTATGCTAAACACCCAAATACCTTAAATGAACGGTTACGTGTTGGTTGAATTAACGTTCGAATTGGGTAAGTTTTTTAAATATGCATAGTATGCGGTACCTATTGACTGCACCAAGCTAGTGATGCATACCTACTGTACTGTCTGTCTACGTCAACCGATGTAGCGTCCTAATAGCTAAAGCGTTAAAACAGACAGACTTCTGTCGGAAATCAGCGTACTCAGCCTCCTGTGTAATCGAACCTAAGTCATACACTGATCATCAGACTGTATCTTTCGGCCTAGCCCGTCCCACACAAGTAGCGCGCCATGGCGAGTGAACAGAGCTGATACGATTAATGGTGTACAAACGGACACCACATGTGAAACGAGACTGTTGCGTTCAGTTGTCGGCGAAATCTGTTCGTCTTATAAAACTCCGGCGTATCTCTGCGAATGTGGTGTTGCCATCACCTCAGCTAGTCTGTCGTGGCACTATTATTTGAATAGACAATCTTCAAGCGTCAGTGTGGCAGGTTTCTTTGCTATGTAGGACTAATCCTGCAACTTAATCATACCCTACTGTTAGCAAAAGACATTCTGTGCGTGCCGCAGATAAAGTAAGTTGGCAAATGCCATCCGCGCTTTAGCTGTACGATTTATGATTTCATCAGACATTCTACTTGGGCTGTCTCATAGTTCGTACTAGCTCCGTAGTGCGCGGTCGCGCCAATTTTGCAGGATGACTTCGTTCGATCGTGATTTTTGAGACATTGTTCAGATCATAGCTCAGCGTCCATGTTTAGCGTGGTTGGGGGTAATTCCTCTGAACCGGAGGGATTTTGGTTGAATTGAAAACATCTGCAGCCTTAGAAGCACAAGATTCTGGATGGCGTAGATAATAACGCCGGTGGTTAGTTGAATCGTTGTTCGAGGTACTCAGTGTGGCCTGTGGAGTATTGCCGAACCTCATAAGTACGCTTGTTTTTTTATATCACATCTCGTTACATTTGACTTGGATAAGTTAGTAAAGTTTCTGTGGAATACTTGTTTGCTTCAGTTCGCCCTTTCTCGACAACCCTTTGTTTCATTCGTTCTTGTGTTCTGTTTTAGTCACTTTTCTGAGTGTTGCGCGTACGTGTGTGTGTGTTTGTGTATGGATGATGCCCGCTTCCGGACAGGATATCCTCGGAAGCGTCAAGAAGTTCGAGATATTTCAGATAAATCCAGCTGTTGACAGCTGAACGATCAGTGATACTTTATGAGACAATTCCATACCTGTGCATTGCACATCAAACGCGTATCCGTGATGCTATTGCCTTTTTTGATTAAGAAACTGTTGTTACTATCGTACACAAATTTTACCAAGCCATACTTAGAAAACTATTTCCATGTCCGGATGCTCTTTCTGCTCAGGACACCGACTTACTGAAGGGAGTACGGAGACTGATGCCAAGAAAACCGAAGTAGATGCCAAAACTCAAATGAAAAAGAATCTGCAAATTTAGTTTCTCTTTTGCAGGGAGATTTAGCCGGATTGTGGCTGTTCTTTAATCGCATAATCCCTTGCATCTGGGGACCGTTCTGCCATTCTCCCACAAAATACTATCTTTGAAATGAATTATTTAGACTGCTGAAACCGCTTCGTTTATTGGTTGATGCAGTTTGGGCGGCACTGATTCTAGATCTATAACCAACAGGTAGCCTACCCCTTCGGACAGAACACTTCAGTAACTGGTACCATGTATTCTTGTATATTCAGTCTGTGAGCATTTCCTGCTGTTTACTTTCGTATTCTAGTTGAGTGTTTGCACATTACGTTTATCGTCGGGATACTTCACAGGTTCAGGATACGCCACCGTTGAACTGTCGCAACATCGATTGCAGGAGTGCTTCTGATGCGACAAACGGGGAGTTTCTGGCTTTACCACATTGCTCTGTAAACCTTCTCTGGCAAGGTTATCGTAAACACTAGTTAAACATCTGCATTGCATACCTAGATTTTTATTTGTTTTAATCACGGCGTGGATTTTTATTCGGCATTTAATGTGATTGGGCATAGAAGAAATTATCGATTGCTCGACTTATTAGATGCCTTGCTGACTATCGAGCATCAGCCACAACTAAGTGCGCAAAAAACAGTTAACTGTGACATTGAGACTGCACGCTTTCTTGTGCCGATCGTGTCATATGTTATGCGACTGATGAGGATGGATCCATCTTGCAGTGTCTGTTCTTTAGACGATGTTGAATCGCTAGTGCCCGAGTTCTGTGTCAGTTTTTCTATCTGTGTGATATTTTTTGTTACTCATTCAGCATTGCGCTCTTGTTGCCGAAGGGAAACTGGCATTCAGATCCATTGCCCCCGAAGTTGGGTGGCAAGTCACAAAGTCTATGACGGTAACTTTTTTGCAGTTTTCCGTTAACACTGTAAAACCACTTGGACACCTGACTTGCATTCAGACCTCATGCATTCTTTTGATGACGCTTTGGATTGGTTCTCGAAAGGCACTAAGTCGAATTGGCGTTGGAGTTGTTGCAAACGGCTCCGTTCCAACCACCGGCAATAACCGTCACTCTGTTTATAAGGTGTTCGCTCTTCGTTCACTTCTTTCCTTGCATAGCATTTTTTGTTGGCTAGTTTGCAGGCTGTGCAATATATGGTGCGGCATTTTAAAACTACATTCGGACGGACTAAAACAAACCACACTGTCTACTAATTACTCATCGTTCAGATCGGTTTGCAGCTTGGGTCCGATAAGTGTGGACTGAACGTTTGGTGTCACACGGCATCTGTTATGTATGAGCTAGGTACTCTGAAACAACCCAAAACTAGGCAGTAGTAGTGGTAGCCGTATCTCAGCCGTGTAATTAATGGCACTTTTTTCACCGGGGATGTCTGAATTGATCAGTTATCCAAAATATCGTCCAGTAGGTTTAATGAGACCGGAGATTTCGACCTGTCTCGGAGGTCTTGATTGCATGGTTATCGACTGGAGTTAACAGGATAGTTACTGCGTCCCCTGACGAGACGACCGGGTAACCTGATTATTACTCATACGCGAAGAAGGTTAAGCGTTTAGATATGATAATCCGGTCGTGCCTAATGTGAGAACAGTGGTGCATTAATAAACACAGTTGCCTCACAAAACATGACTGCAGTTTTAATCCCGACCGTGGTAAGGATATGCGCTATTGACAAGCTCTAACAGAAGAGAAACTCGAGTCTAATGCTTCTTTTTGAAAGAAGGTGGTTGAAAAGTCTATCTGGTTGCGAAGGCTGCAATCAAATGTGAGTTCTGTTCAAGCTGAGGCTAATCAAATCCCTGACTATCCGTCAGTAATGTAAATAGGAACTATTATACAGAACATTTGTAATCAACCAAATACGCTTCAGTCTAGCTACCTCAATCCAAAGCTACTGTTCTACGTTACCTCCCGCGTTATCCAGTTACGATCATACACTTCTGTTTTCCCTAACTCTTTAAGACTTCACTAGCATAATCATTGGGTTGTTTAACCCAAAACGCATGCGAAATATTCATGGACCTGTAATGGAAAACGGTTTAGTCTTTTGCTTACAAGTCGGAAAGTGGTCTTCACATACATGCCAGCCGCAAAGTGAGAGCAATCTCTTCTACAATTTAGCCATCGCGGAAAATAGGCACCAGGACGCATGAATTCACAACTGACAACTGGGTGTCCTATGAAACGGAATACAAACTTTGACAATACTTTAAAGTTGCGTATGTCACCGTACCGTAGATGTGTTTCATCTGTAGTAGGCACTTATGTTCTTAAGTAGCTTGCTGCCTGACTGGTGTGCTGATTTCTTTCAGCCGCAATCGAGAGTAGACAATTCTGTCGCATTGTGGTTCAAACTTTAGTGGAATGCTTGTTCATATGTTAAAGTCCTTACTCCGGAATGACACCTAGAATGTACCGAGCTATCCCGTAACACCGGATAAAATTGTGTTTGGATTGTTTAATTCGTTCGAAAATATCGATTGGATTCATTAGAACGATAAAGTAGCGAACAAGACTTGCTTTCTGTGTTTGGCGAATTACAGCACAATAAATATAAAAACAGTAACTAGGATGAGTCAGAAAAATGGTCACTAGAAGTTATGGATGGTGTGTTTGTTATCCGATTGCGCAACCCTGACCTCTGCGCTCAGAAGTTCGTGTGGACACTTAATCTCCCCTGGCCCGCGATCGATCAAGCCCACGATTTGGAACTGCGATTACGTAAATGATGACAAACAGGCCATCCATAACCTTTATTGACCGTTCTTCTGACTCATCCCAGTTACCATTTTTATATTTACTGTGTTATAATTAGCCTGATGATCGAACACAGAGAAAAAGTCTTGCTTGCCACTTTGTCGTTCTCAAAATTGCATCTGTTTGTGCACTAGATAATGGTAGCATGTATAGTGGGCGATAGGCAAACTATGCATTGGTACAGTCTATCTTAACGACTCGACGCATCTCACTTGTCATATTAGTGTATTGTTGGCGATTAGTACTGAGTAATGGATTGGCAGGTGATCCGCAGCTGAGTGTATGCAATAGCCTGTGTCTCTTCAATGGTACTGGTTGTCATGAGTTCTAGAATTTGCACAATATAATCCGCATTTTGAAGTTTTAACTTTTCTTAACTGTTAGTCGTTGTACTTAAAGCAAAGTTTCATAATCACCTAATGCCTATCACAGTTCTCAAGCTAAAGAGCCCAAACAGCTGCTTATATTCTTGTATTGACTGACCGCATCCAGTTTGTTCCTCTGCTCCTGGGCGTGTTGGCTTAATTGTTTCATCCTGGATCACTGGGTATGCAAGTCAACATTTGCTCGACGATATAGATTTAGTTTGTCCTTTAGCCGCTTTCTTGCACCAGTGGCATTACAATCTTATATCTTCTGTATGGTTGATAGTTCTGCGGAAATTCAGCCATTTTTGAGTGTTTATAAGTCTGTTAGCGTCCTGTTACTTCCTTGTGACAATCGTGTGGCCTACTCTGTCTTTTATGTAGCGATAAGTGAACGTAAGTTGTCTATCGAGGATAATAACATCTTCACCCCTTACACAAACGGTCGCTAAGCGTTCCTGTCAGCTTGTAAGGACAAATCAGGCGAGATGTGTGTTTGCTGTCGTCCTTTTCTCCGTTACTTGAGCTAGCAAGGTTATATATTTTGTTTTAACCCTGTTCGTATCTGATTACTTATCGTCTGTTAAACGCCGGCAGATTCAACCAGAAGTACGGGCGTTAAAAAAAACGCACAATAAATAATGCTCAGTGCTGGCCCAGCAGACAGTATACTCTTTTCGTAGTGTACCTGTCGGTATACACAGATCGCATTGTTTCGCTTTTATAACCGGATGTAAGTGCTACCGGACGGTCCAAACAGAACAGGTGATACTATCGCATACGCCAGACACGAGAGATAAAGTATTCCTGACACTATGTGAATGACTACGCTGGTAGATCTCGAATCCCAACAAAAACAAGATCAGACATGGAGGACACCTTAGTGAGGTGGAAATTTACGGCACCGGTATATTTGAACGAGTCACACGGTTGTTTTAGTGAACTCTGTCAACACATAGTGAAAAGCCATCAGAGTTTAGTCACATGACCAGGAAGCGAAGGTAAAATTTTGTGAACTCGGGGATACTAACAATTCATTGCGCATAAGACATTCGAACACGATGGTGTTAGTCTGTCTATTTCTTAGGGCGTTTTTCTTGTGTTTGTTTTTTATAATCCACTCATTACAGCAACAAAAAGCTCGTGCGGCCCGAACCATCTGCCGTTTTTTTATTGCCTTATGTTGTATGCCGTATGGTACCTATCAGTCTTGTATTGCATTCAAACAAAATAGAAATCGAAAGCCGAGGTGTCGTGGTTGCAGTTCGTCTTTGTTTTGTCTCTTGGACAAAATTAGTTAAACATTTGTTAGTTTTGATGGGATGTTTACCCTTTTCCAGAAAATCAACTCCGAAGACGACGAGACTTCGATTGAGTCCATTCCACAGTTCCATATTTCGGACGATCTACTGGTGGATGGAGTGCATACCGACCCCTCCGCTGATCCCATACGATGGTTTGCCGGTGTTTTGGTCCCATCAAGCCTACGCCGTGCACAATCTTCATTTCGAAGAGCCCTCCATCTTATTGTGAACCTGGTTAATCTGCGTACAGTTATGGAGGCATCCGGTAGAAAGCTTCATTCCATGGTCGAAGCTCGACAAAAGCAAGATGCTGCCAATGTTAGCAGCGTTGATCCAGCGACGGTAACGAACGGGAGCTGAAACAGACCAATCAGTCACGAGTCTCTTCCAACCACTGTCTTTCACAATACCAAGCACTTTTGACACCTTATGAACTGTTCAGCAGACCTGTGGGGTCTTTTTCTGTAACTTGTTTGTCTACTGGTCTACAATCTTCAATCAACAACTCGACTTCTCTTAGTATCCTACAAAAACATTCGATTGGCTGGCAGTTAGACCCCCGTACTGTTTTATTCATGTGAAAAATACCGAGATTAAATAACAGTGATGTTTTTTATGAATGATAGATTGTAAGGCTAAATCCAGTTATTAAGATATACTATTCATCTTCATGCTGAACCGTTTCATGGTTGTGTTCGACGGAAGTTCTGTGAACCGACTTCATGAAGACAGTTGTGTCAATGTGTAATTAGTGGGGAATATCAGTTTAAAGTCCCAAGTGATGATCGGTATACGTATTGTAAATGCTCTTTCAGAAAAACTCAAAAACGATAATTCTGGGAATAGTGAACTCTGTGACAGCAGACCACCACATTTGATCTTATGAAAGCAATCTCTACGGACGCAGAATTTTTGGCAGACGACTGTTGTAGAGGGGTAGCTTCTACTAGCTAGTGTCACTGCACCGAGAAAAAAACGGTACTTTGCGCCATCACAAGCGTGAGCTTTGCTCATGAGACGTCCGTCGTTTATATATATATATATACGGGGAAACTCGGTCTGCAATCGCGGAATTACCCATCAGGTTCGTACAGAGTTGGTGTACATTTATACACAGCCTAGTTCTCGTATTACTTGCTGTCGTTTCATGGTCTGGATTTTAGGTGGACTCGGTTGATTTTCTTCCATACAACTGTTGATCAGTCGATCGGCTGGCGACTGTATACAGTCACAATCGCCTCTAACGATTATAGTGTGCGTTGCATGAATTGTGCAGCTTTCTTCTGGTCGATCAGCTGTGATATGACATGCAGCGTAAGTTGAGTATGCCCGGAACATCGTGACTGCAATACACGCTGTAGGTGTGTGGACGTGCACTTTATCACATTCCGAGTACATTTTTTTCAAGACGCTGATGGTTTTTGGATCATGTCATAACCGTCCTACATATTCGGAGGTAACCTCGTCGATAGTTTTCAATATCAATACATACCCTTGCTAAAGACGCTCTTCAAGTGAGCTTGCGAAATTGTATGGCTAAGAGGTTTCTCTTATGGAAAATTATCCCCAATTTCCCTCGTTTTTCCCCATGTTGAATAGGTGAGGCTTAGTTCGAACCCCACTTTATGGGACGACCCTATTATGTAAGGAGGAAGAATTTCTAGAATACGTTCTACCGGTCAGTGGTTGTCCAGGAATCTACAAAAATTCATCATGAATTGCAGACGACCAAAATTTCGAATGCGACTACTGAAGAACAGATATTTGAATTTGGCTTTCAAAGACGACAATGCGACCAATGTGGGTAGAAGTTGCCGTCAGCTTTAAACCTTGTCTGCCTGGCTGCTTTTGCATGTTTTGCTTCAGGCGGGCCAGTGAACTCACCAGGTCCTATTGATATTTTCTATGTATCCAACCTTGGTTCAACAGACCATTCATCAGTTTGCTTGCATTTGCGACGACAAGTATATAGTTAGAACGGACCGGTGTTTGTAACGGCGGGCTAGTGGAAGACACCTGTAAGGTGCTGACGCAACAACCACCAGCAACTCGGCGGGTAAACTGGAACCTATCTTTCCCTGTAGCTAAACACATTTTGCATACAGGTCAATTGGTTGACCCATTAACAGTGCTGTTACTTGATAGAACCGCGAAGCTGTTGGCATCCGCGGAAGCAATGTTGATGGAGTGGTACAGTTCAATTTGCGCGCAGATGGTTTTTGACGCAGTCAGAGTCATTGCTGTGGAACTGATCCTGGTTTCATTGGTGCACGTCACCCTTGACTGCTGTTCTTTTTACCATGTACGCGTCATACATGATCAGTGGTTTTGTGCGGTCGATTGACGGGTATAAACGAAGTGTCAACACCTTGCAATGTTTGTTTTCTCGCCGTGTTGATAAATTAAGCCAGGGGGTTGCAGGCTAGCAATCTGCAAACGACAGCACGTCATGGTCATGTCCATTGGATGGACTGATACGACTACATTCAATGAGAAACGTCCTCACTACCCTGCTGCCATTAGTCCGACAGCTGTCAAACAAGTGAGTCCTCCTCGACTCAAGTATCAAGAGAATTCGAGATTAGTAGCAATTGTCTCACATTCCCTAACGTATTGCCACCTATAAAAATGCCTGTTACCCGAAGTACAGTAAAGTGGTAATTATCCACAGCTCCTCCTAGTCTTCTATTTCTGCTACGTCGAGATTAGCATTGAGTCATGGCTAGTTCATTACTCGCTATTAATCCCACGAGTTCCATTATTACGTGTCCCTACAGAAAGAGAAAGTCAGACTATTAAATGCCATGGTTGACAATGCGCAATTTCGTTGCGAGCAGCAGCTCTGTTCATGTACGCATTATTCTAGGTTGTAAGCAGGTTTTTGACTTTTCCGATCTCGTTAGATTGATTCCTTTGGCATTGCTTAACCTATATGTATTGCCGGCAAAATGAAGTTTGTTCGTCACAGACAGGCTGAATTGTATTAAGAAGCCTAAACGAACCCTTGTACAACCCTATTAGTATCTAACGAAAAGACTTTCTAAGGAATGATGAACAAGAACTCGCACTGATTGTGTTAGCGTCTTGAGGGAAAATGTAGATATATTGTAGTGAAAAGGTGTACAACAAAGCACAGTCTTTATTGTCCAACTCGCTAGTTACCATGCCACGTGCGCACTCGCGTTTATGAATCAGAATTCCGGTCCACAACAACCCCAGTTTCCGCTCACACGTCGTGTACACTTCTGCCCGGTTTGTGTGTGTGACCGACGCCTTCTGCCGGGGGGTTTCCACCTGCCATTTCTCCCACTGGTCTGATCTCGTTGAATGACGGCACGTCCACTCGCTCTTGTTGCCTTCAATCTATCCACTTTGGGCTTTGACCGTATTTCACGGCCGCGTCGAGCTATTTCACCGTGTCGGAATAATCGAGCCTCCGATCTGGTCTTCCATCCCATTTTGCTTTCCTAGTCTCGTCCGTTGGTCCGATCTCGTTGAACGATGGCTCATCCGGTCGGCTCACCGTGATTCCGGTTATTTACTCGTTGCATGACCCCCAACAGAATTGATTTCAGGTGACACGTCATATGCTCATGTGGCCTCAGAACGGCTTCCAACATACTTGATGGTCACTAAACCCACAGATGCTAGGTTTTTGACCAGATTATTAACCTGTACTAGTCAAACTGAAACAACTAGTGCTGTTCACGCCACATTAGTTGTAGTGTGTATCCACAGTGATTTAGACTTGTAGACACCATGCTATAAGCGGACACGAGAGACGACACAGGAACGATCCGTTCCAATACGCACAGAAATTCATCCCGACCAGTATCCATCCGTATGCGAGTGAATGTAGCTCAGGTTATTTGCTCGCCACAGGTTCAGGGAGTTTAGGTATTCATTGAGTTCAAAAGATTCACGAAAGCTTGAGTGGTTTATGAATGCCAGGAGCAAAAATATGTTCATTTCCGCTTCAGCACTTCAAAGGAAAGCCACCGTGATATCTTATAAGCTAGGATATGCTGAGAATTTTGGCAAGCATTGGTTGAATTCCACGGTTTGTTCGAAAGGTCATTGGCTTGCATGCTGTGTCTGACGTAGATGCGGATTGGTCCATGACCCTCTCAGGTAGGCTGGTTATGCTGTCTACCATCAAAAGCTGTGGTATACCAGGCGGATGGCATTTTCAGTTAATGAAACTGATTCATTCGCAGGCTTTGAGAGGAAAGTTGCTTAGTACTGATGAGGAGAATAGTGAAGGAGGAACGCTTACGAGGGACTAACCATGGTTCTGCTACCGCGCGGTGTACAGTGTGGGAATTTTCTGTTAACGATAGGAACAAGTAAGAAGCCAAGATAGTCAATAGATGGAAGTCCGTTCAGTCTATCTCATCAAGAAAAAGCCGGTCGTGGGATACCGATTAGATGGTGGGCATCATACATCCATGTTTTTTTGGTGACGGCCTGTGCAAGCTTGTAATCAGAGGCGGACTGCGCCTGTTAAAATTGGGGACACGTGATCAAGTTACCCATCAACTCT
Source organism: Paragonimus skrjabini miyazakii (assembly GCA_014338405.1). NCBI lineage: Eukaryota > Metazoa > Platyhelminthes > Trematoda > Plagiorchiida > Troglotrematidae > Paragonimus > Paragonimus skrjabini miyazakii. The sequence goes on along the minus strand of JTDE01002918.1, from coordinate 76,283 downwards.
GTGTGTGACTTACAGGGCGAACCTGTAGCCGTACCTGACAATGGTGGAGCTTTCGACAGCTGTGAGCAGAAAGGCTCTGATGCTGTTCTATGACCGTTCAGTTAACATAAGCCCATAGGAACATTGAAGAAACCTGTCAGGTTGCCTCTTTGAGTCACCTGTTCAGGGTTGAAATCTACGGATCAATCCAGACGTTAGATTGATTTATATTTTTTTTAAAATTTGTGACACGACATGATATCCATGACGTGCCGAATGGTAATAACCAATAAGATGGCCGACTAGATGAACAAAGCGAATTGTATCATCCGCATGACAACGTAAGATACTTCTGTGTTGTGCACTCTAGTAGAAGGTCATGACGTAGAACGAAGTTAATCGCTCCACCATCGTTTTACGTTGTGAACACGGTGAACTCACGAAAATTAGAGAAAACCGTTCAGCTAGAACCCAACATTAACGGGAACATCTTAGGCAAAAATCTGACTGTTATCTTCGTTTTTAGACCTGAAATCTTGGATATTAATGCATTCTCATTTCCTGTTTTGTGATCACACTTTTTGAATGACGTGGCAAGATATTTCAGTGGTCATCTACAAGACGAGTGAACAAGGCGCAACAGACGATCAGAGCTGCTATACCAATCACTGTTAAACGTTGATTATATAATCTGAAGAAGTTGTTACCCACAGTGTTGTGTCCTATTTGGACCGCGCTTGTGTATGTTTCGGTCTCGGTACTGATTGATTGTCCCGCCTCCTTGTCGGTCGTGTGCACGTGTGTATGGTTGTGTCATTCTCTGATATTCGCACTCCAAGAATCACATGGTTATATTACTGCATTCACGTTAAACTTGCCTTGGTTATTTTTTTGTGATACACGAGTGTACATGGTTCACGTTGTTGCGCTCCATGCTTGCGACACAATTGCAACTGCTGACTACATTTTGAATCAAAAACGCAATAATGATGAGCAGTAGGGATTTTGATTTTCATATAGATTGAACATCACCCACAA
>JTDE01002918.1:51694-74821 GCA_014338405.1 Paragonimus skrjabini miyazakii | reverse complement strand
AGTGGCGATGATATGCACTACTGACGAGCTCTAATGAGAGCGAAACTCGAGTCTAGTACTTCTTTTCGAAAGGGGCCGACTGGAAAGTCTGTGGGAATGCGACAACTGCGATCAATTGTGGATGATGTTCAATCTATATGAAAACATAATATGTAAGAACTAGCTTTCGAAGACATCTACCGTCGGACAGGCAACACTCAATAAATGTGTGATACTGAACAGCAAACATCCTATTTAAACTTTATCATAAAATATGATACTGTTCATTTGTTGTTGGGATGATATTGTTTAGGTAATTTACACTTGTCTGTCAAGTATCACCATAGGTTTTGAAGTGTGGCTGCTCTAGGAAGGCTTCATCATATTGTCGTTGCTGATGAAGTGAGTCGGAGTTGTTGGGTGATCATGCTTTTGAAATATACAAATGTTGTGGGTCATGAACGGGAATAGCACAAATGTTGTTTATTTCATTGATCAGTTGTTTATTTAGTTGTTTATAATCATTATTATTAATTATTCGTTTTATTCGGAAAATCAACACAGGGTGGATTGCCGGGCCACAGTGGTGGATTGCCAGGCCGGAGGTGTGAGTATTCAAACACTCGGCAAAGTACCTCAACGCGGAAGGCAGGCACGTCCACAAACCCTCAACGATCGGATGGCGGAAAACGGAGGCAGTCGGATGAGTCATCGCTCTACCGGATCGGACCAACGGGCGAGACATGACAGGCAAAATAGAATGGACGACGAAATCGGAGGCTCGATTATTGCAACACTCGGGGGAATATCTCGACACCACGGTGGAGTACGATCAAAGCCCATTGTGGATAGATGGAGAACAACACGAGCGACCGGAAAAGCCGTCGCTCAACGGAATCGGACCAATGGACGAAGAATGGTAGGCGGAAAACCCCCGATAGACGGCGCCGATCAGACACCTAAACCGGGTAGAAGTGCACACGACGAGTGAACAGAAACCTGGGGGGTGTTGTGGACTGGAATGCCGACTCATAAACGCGAGCGCGCGCGTAACATGTGAACTAGCGTGTTGGACAATAAAGATTGTGCTTTATTGGACGCCTTTTCGCTACAGTATGCTTCAATATCGCCTCAAACACAAACACTTATTCACACGTAACACTGATCCAGCGACATCACGATTGCCAGTGCCAAGTTTGTATATGGAAAACACCATTTCTTGCCCAAGTGCACTCTAACGTTCCTTCTTGTATTTTGCCTGGTTGCTTCAATGTCTAAATACGTGCCTCCGCTTGCCTACCGACGAGTAGTATAGTTTGATTGTTCATCCTCACTACACAGACAAATTTATGACGGTTGAAAAAAGGCGAAGCGGTACAGTATTCCGAGGCTAGTTAGAGAAAAATGCCATTAAGTAGCTCAAACTCGACGTTAGGTTAAATGCGATGTCGAAAACACAATGACGGACAACGCAGCTTTATCCTGATAGAATAACGTTTGAAGGCGTCAGTATAGTCAAACATTTAATACGGTTGTATCCATTTGCACTCACAGCACTTATCGCTGTTTCATTGAAGATTAAGGTAGTCATAGACATTGACGGCTCCTTTTCAACGGTCTGTGTGATCTATTCGGCTACAAACCGGTTTTTTCTATGACTGTTAACCCAATCTGGAGCAAACTGGCACTCAGAATACTTCTTTAAAAAAACAGAATCTACACAAAGGCTGATCGGCCTGCTTGCGTTTCTCTGAACTGTCTGGTAAGTCAAGAACACGCAAGCAAAATTACGTAAGATGTTCTCTGCAGAAATATTTCAACTGATCTCTTCGGTTACGATACACTGACTATGATCGATCGGCACATATCAATTTAAATAACCTTAAAATAAGAGTGAGTGTATAGGGAGCCCACTTGGACGGTACAGTACATTTATTCCAAAGTTTTACACTGACACCGTTTAAACGTTGTCTCGTTCGAACCCTCTTCAGTAAGATTTGCAAAAATTACCCATTCGAGATAATCGAGGAGGAATCAGTTTTGTCCACCAAACACTGGTGCACGACAGCTACCCAGTGCGATTTATATCAAAATATGCTAGAGAAAGGTCGGAACGGTCAATATCAGAAACAGTGTCCCACAAACTCATGCGTATAACACTGTCATACAAGGGTGAAGATGTGAAATGTACCATCGGAACTGCGTACAACGTAGCAAAATCAAGACTGATCAACCAGATGATACGGCTGCCCTGCACACCGAGGAAAGACCTGTGGCAGCACACCGTTGTGTGGTCAAAGTCATATGCCTGGACCGACTTACTGTGGCAATTGACCTGAATGTTATGTCCACACATCCACCGCTGAGTGACCCTCGCGTGTATGCACCCGCAGTGACTTCGAACGACTCACAGGTTGTCAACACCACTGTAGTCAATGTTACGTGCACACACGCATACGCACACACACAGCAGCACACAATAAACCTCATTTCGGAAATTAGCCTATGACACGTGAATCAACCCAGTGTTCTCACCGGAGCTGACAAGACAACGAGACTGTGCACCCATGTGAACACAACTCGTCTGGGTCTCTCGCGCGCCGGTGAACAGAACGCTGCTACAGTGCTCCGTGGAATACACAGTGTTTCCATCCTGTAGATCATTACGTTGACATCCATAGGATTCCACCTAACACTCCACTAACACATCTCTGTATTTTGTCCGAACCCTTGCTGGAAGTGCACTTGTTATATTTGTCTGTTATTTACATTACACTTTGATGGTCTATCCTTCTGATATTATTTAGATGTTTGGTTTTACCGATACTACTTACAATGCGTTGTAATTAGCTAGCCAGTATCTAAACACCCAAACTCACGCGTTAAATCCAACATTATTTATGAATTCACATGTACTTGTGGAGTCAAGTACATTGGTCGAACGGCGAGAACGCTTAGGACACGTGTCTCGGAGTACATTCCCAAATGGTTGGTGGAAAGCAAAACCGGCGCTGTACAGTCTTCTATCACGCGACATTTGGAAGAAATGGGACATGTAATTCAAACGGAGAAGACTTTTCGTGCGTTGAATCGCTCAATCAATAAATATACTTTACCTTTTGCTGAGGCCGTTGCGATAAATCGTTACAAACTTTCACTTTGTGTACAGAAGCAAATGGTAGTTGACCATGGTGTTAAGAGTTTGCAATCATGAGTCTACATTATTCGTTGAGTGGCTGTTAGTATTAGTTGAATGTTTTGGTTGTACCGTTTACACAAGTTTATTTCCTTCTCTTGTCTTAAGTTTTATCTTAGACTGTCTATTAGTTTCCGTTAATTTCCGTGATCCTTTCTGTAAGACCGATATTGTCTGCATCGTTAGTTTCTTACTCGACCAGTTTGAAATTTCAATTTTGTTCGTTTGTTTTTAACTAATGATGGCCCATACGAACGTGACTGGTATTGTGTGCTATTTTTATCGCAGCTGTTGACTCATTTCTATTTTACATTTATTTAAATTGATTCATGTTAATTGATCATAGTCCGTGTATCCTAACTGAAGAGATCGATCAAGACGTTTCTGCAGTACATATCTTACGTAATTCTATTTGCGTGTTCTAAATTATCAGATCATTGTCTCTCTCCGTATGACCAACGGTTTGGATGATCCGCGATCTGATAACCTCAGCAATGATAGGAAGTAAGCAAAACCAGAATTAATCTCATTTTGTCAAAAGTGATGTTGAATAGTTTCATACGATTTCACTCTAGGCCTTTCAAATGGACTCCGTGACCGGTATCTTATGAAATGTGTAAGCAACTTACCGTGGTTCATTTCTGAAAGAGTGTTACGATTGATTATTACTGATGTCGTTACGCGTTTGTCTGACTTGTATTCCGCTAGCCACAAAAAAGATTTCCGCATCACCACTCTACAAAAAACGTTCAGCAAAAAAAATTTCTGTTCTAGTTACTAAAAATGGCAGTCTTTTCAAAGCAGAGAGAAAAAGTGATCAGCTGAAGAGCATATGCTGTCCGGCTTTATTAAGTGATCCAAATAATTCCCAATGAAACGGAACCACACAAAAACCGTGAGAATTCTAAGAAGGGCGATTATATCAATTTGCCCTTTTGATTCTGTGGCGCTCGATTGAGGTGTTGATGACTTTCTAATGTAGTATCGAAGTACTCAGCATGTTACAGATGAAAGAAATCTGGCGAGTTCTATTGAGAAACAATTTGTGAAAGTGAATGTGCCTGCTCTCCACTTCGCTGATATCACCTTTTATTACGATTCCAACCTTTGAGTAGTGCTGAATAACGTTGGTACTAGAATGTGTCATATGCATGATTAATCAGTTATATCCCCGGATATATTTAGAACACGCAAGTGGAATTACGTAAGATGTACTCTGCAGAGACATTTCGACCGATCTCTTCGGATACAATACACGGACTATGATCAATTAACATGAATCAATTTAAATAAATGTAAAATAGAAATGAGTCAACAGCTGTGATAGAAATAGCACACAGTACCAGTCACGTTCGCATGGGCTATCATTAGTTAAAAACAAACGAACAAAATTCAAATTTTAAACTGGTCGAGTAAGAAGCTAAAGATGCAGACAATATCGGTCTTACAGAAAGGATCACGGAAATTAACGGAAACTAATAGACAGTCTAAGATAAAACTTAAGACAAGAGAAGGAAATAAACTTGTGTAAACGGTACAACCAAAACATTCAACTAATACTAACAGCCACTCAACGAATAATGTAGACTCATGATTGCAAACTCTTAACACCATGGTCAACTACCATTTGCTTCTGTACACAAAGTGAAAGTTTGTAACGATTTATCGCAACGGCCTCAGCAAAAGGTAAAGTATATTTATTGATTGAGCGATTCAACGCACGAAAAGTCTTCTCCGTTTGAATTACATGTCCCATTTCTTCCAAATGTCGCGTGATAGAAGACTGTACAGCGCCGGTTTTGCTTTTCACCAACCATTTGGGAATGTACTCCGAGACACGTGTCCTAAGCGTTCTCGCCGTTCGGCCAATGTACTTGACTCCACAAGTGCAGGTGAATTCATAAATAATGTTGGATTTAACGCGTGAGTTGTTTGGGTCTTTCCTCGGTGTGCAGAGCAGTCGTATCATTTAGTTGGTCAGTCCTATTTCTGCTGCGTTGTACGCAGCTCTGAGAAACAGTGTCCCACAAACGCGTGCATATAACACTGCCATACAACACTGCCAACAACAACACTGTCATCCAATGTAGACTAAAGTGTCCTCACAGCGACACAATGATCTGATATTTTTTCACATCATGTTCCATCCAGTGCAACAAAAGTTTATTTTCTACTCGCTCGTAGACTTTAGGAAATTCCCGTTTTTTTACCGTCTAACCGTTTCTAACGAACGACAGAATTTATTAATAATAATACGATTTAATTTCACAATTGAAGTATGAACAAGATAAATAAGGTGATTGATTTAATAAACGATTGGAACCATTACCTTCCCCAGACTCAGTGTATCGAGGTAGATAAGGTGCATCTGAAATAACTCTTGCACTGTGATGTCGATTCTTCTAGAGGTATACTGCGAGTGTAACACTGCGTCAATGTACCAATGCAGCATGTCCTACACCGAGAACGATGAGCATTGTAGATTTTAATGTCCCAAAATCTGTAATAATAATGAAATGAGTACCACACAAGTGAAGGGTTCGTGGAATTCTGTAATAACCAAAATGACTGTCAGTGTTTCTCTCTACATTCGTATACAACTGATCCCGATAACGTTGAGTTATTCAGAAATACGTAAAACGGAATGACAGTCCTATTGTTTCGAATTGCTCTAGTTTTATCGGGGAGGCATTAGTAATCATAGTTGATTGTGATGCTGGCAAAATGACTTTGGTGGTCAGAAATCATAACATGCTGTTAAGTAGTCATTCGTGTTCATTGATTTTCAAGAAAGATTTTTAGTCTGATAGTTAAAAAACAACTCGCTTCATTACAAAAATTTGGAATAAATCGTAATGAGTCCAGTCAACGGCGCAATTCTTCCAAAAATTTACAGAAAACAGGCATCGGCTAAATAACAGAAACAATCTGAAATGTGATAAAATTCATTTTTGCCGACTAGATAACCAAGACATAAAAACTCAGATGTTCTGAAAATACATACTGAAGAACTTACAGCAATGTTGTGAGTACGAAAGTGTTAACGTACGTACATGATTGATTGTCATGAATGAATTTAGTAAGATCACACATAGTTACATCATCGTGATAAATGAAAACTCCTGAATTAACAATGGTAGAATCCATAATATCCTGAAAAATAACGGCAGAATCACTCAGTCCAATTTGTATAAACGTACGTCGAAATAATTCAACCTGATTATAAGTTTCGCTCTTGTTAGAACCCATCAGTTGTCCACATTCTCGTCCAGACCGGAATTTGCACTCCGACCCTCGTGCTTGTGAGGCCAACGTGTTAACCACAATGCCAGTAACATCGCGAAAGTCGTGACCGAATGATCATACCCAAACACTCAACCGTAACCTTGTGTGAATTGTATTTATCTTGCCAGTTCAATTCGAAACGAGAATAAATTTAATCGCTCTGTTCAATCTAAACAATTACTCCTTGATCATAGCTTATCATTTAGGTTGTAGTTACAATTTTCATTGAACAAACTGAGCATAATTTAAATCCCTAACAGAAGTTCAGAGATTTAAAATTTAGTGAGTCACTTCGAAGTGGGCTATCAGAAAGGCTGTTTTGAGTGCGAAGGCAGTGATTAAGTACAGGTATTGTTCAATTTGAAATAATAATCGATATTCCCGACCTCGTGTTAAACGTACTGATATTGTTTGTACAAGGCTGGTTCAGACGGAGAAAATAAAATTTGGCGACAGCCTGACGAAGAAGTGTTTATTCTCACGTGACGTCAGTCCTTTTTACAATTATCCCGTTGAATGAGACCGTTGAGTATCTCTGTCGATGTACCGAGAACATCGATATCAACGCGAGGTTACCCGTAGATGACCTGGAACAGGCACTGTACGGCTGTCTGCACAAGGTTCAGTTTAGATTTTAGGCAAGTATACCGTCAAAAAGGCACTGTGGTGAGAGGTTACTAATATGTCTTTCGTTGGCTGGTATTATCACGACAATGCTGGACAGTAGTTCAATAGCTAACCACATACTCATTCCTTCTTCATAAACGCTACGTAAGCGATGTTATCTGTACGACGGAGGAATAAAAAAAACCTTGGTAGAATACTAACACTCTTCAGTTCTAACCACAAAAATACCCGCTTTTTCTTCGAGCTTGAATCGTCTGTAAGTATAGCGTGTTTGGACGTGTTGACTTCTCGTCGGATGAACGATGGGGTACAACAGGATGTACGCCACTGATAGCCTGGACAGGTCGCTACAAAGCTTTCAATAGTTTCGTACTGTTGTGTAACAGGCAGCCTCGTTTTTTAGCGGTATAATGCGTACACTTGAGAACTAAAAGGATAAGCCTCAACACCAAGAAGACGATGGACCAGAAGCGACTACCGGTGTTGCGAGTCAAGAAAACGGATAGCGCAACGGTTATTTATTCAGGAAACTAACACATGGGTTATACGTTTTAACATGACAATAAACAAAACACTCATCTGCGTACGGTACTTGTCCCAGAACGTCATGGTTGTCACAGACACTGATGCGCAGTTCTTGTATGTACCGAGAACCATTTCATGTTATGCTGCATGCCGATGTTTTCTCTTGTATTTTTCCGCCGGCTATTTCAATGTCAAAATCCGTGTTCTTGCCCCACTACTGAATAGTAATGGCGTGAGTAGTATAGTGCGACTGTTCGTCCTCATTACAATCGGAATAGCGTGTACGCATTATGGAGGACATGCCACCAGGGCGAATGACAACGTACTGTTATCCAGTGTGTGTGAATGCACGTCGGCCGTGCAAATGAGTGTACGTGTGTGTGGTCTTATGTTTTAACATAAACTGTGAGGAGGTTCGTGTGATAAGCAAACTTGCAGACCAAACGCCTTTTGCGGTCACAGCAATTGATGCCGTGACAAAGCCGCTCGTAGATGGAGACGTCCAGTCGTTCCTGGAGGACTTCGAAAACTTGATTGAAGTGATCGGAGTAAAGACCGACCGTGGGAGGCTGACTGCTTTGTGGACGCTGATGAAGAGCAGGGCGAAAGCGGTGCTAGATGCAGCGCGAAGAGGCCTTACAAAGATAGAGCGTGCCACGATGGAGGTGGCGCTGGTGGATGTGTTTGACAGCCCGACCGACCGCCAGGAGGTCATGCGGTGGTTCAATGTGACCAGACTTGGACAAGGAGTGGATCCATCCGTGTTCGCTGCTACTCTGCAAGGTTTGCTGGACAGGGCTCTGCCAATATTGTATCAAGAACCAAGACGGCAGTCGTTAACGGAGCAGTTCATTAAAGGTCTCCCGATGGCGGTTCAGGACCAAGCACGTATTGCTCGTGTCGCCTGGCGTATGGACCTTGATGCGCTTGCGAAGGCGACGCGGGAATTTGGAGTTACATCCGTGGCCTCGGTGGATGCCCGCAGAAATACGGACGAGAAGACGTTTGACCTGTCAAGTCGTTTATTACACGGACTCCCTCACAGTTAATGTTAAAACATAGGACCACGCACACGTACACTCATTTGCACGGCCGACGTGCATTCACACACACTGGATAGTAGTACGTTGTCATTCGCCCTGTTGGTACTTCCTCTATAATGCGTACGCGCTATTCCGATAGTCGCTTCTGGTCCGTCGTCCTTTTGGTGTTGGGGATTGCCTCCTTAGTTCCCGAATGTATGCACTATACTACTGAAAATCATGCTGCCCGTCGTACAACAGTACTACTACTATTACGAAAGATAAACCTAGCTCCATGTCTGATAGACAGTGCCATTAAATCATGCTCGTTGGACAATATAGAAAATGAAGGATAGTTTCTGTTTAATACGCTGGTTGATGAAGATCAAATAAGAACAGTGTGTTAGTAAGCACTTACCAATGAACACGAATGTGGATAAACCCTACCTAAAAGATATACAACCGGTAAATGCTACCTCGTTCCGTTTTTACCATTCCGTTTGTTTCTATGAAACGTACAACACGGTAATTATCTGAACGTATCCGGGAGCAGTATCCGCTGAAGCTTGTTTGATTAACTATAAAGGCTTGTTCAACTGCGATTGCTACGTCTGTGGTCGGGTCAAGCTACCCGATCAGTCCGGACCATACGTTTAAGCTGTTTTATCTAGTTCATAGAGAGTAATCAAGACAAGTTAAATGTCGTTTACTAGCAGTCGGAGAGACTACTGCACTTAGGCAATACGCACCTACATTATGCGCTCAAAAACGTCTAAACAGAGTATTGATCCTCCCATTGCCATACATTCATACCCCCCGAACAGATCTAGTACATATACGTGGTTTATTCACAAACCTTGATTTCACGTAATTTGGCTTCATTACGTTAGCGTTTAATCTTCCTTTCCCTTACCCCACTGATGTACTATCCATCACCTCCATTCAATGAATCCATACGAATGGGTTGTACTCGGCCTGGTAATGAAGCACCGAAAACACATTTGTTTGGTACGTGTGTCTTCTCAATAATAATTTTCCTCCTAGACACTGAATACCAATTCCGACAACCTGATCATTTCAATGTTGTTTGTAGCTTATTATCAATGTTGCATTTAGCTGGTTGCGTCTGAAGCTGTAGGTGAAATCCACATGTCTTGCCTCTCATTTTTACAAAGTTGAAAACTCTTTCAGGTTCTTTCAACTGATCCACAAACTGTTAACTCCATATTCCATCAAGGACGATTTTCATTTTCTATAGAGATTTTTGTTTTCTATAGACGTTGTTAGGAGGTGCATCATGCTACATCGATCGGCTGGACCAGCTCGGATAGTATGGTCGTCGGTGATGGTATGGCATCACTCAGCTAATCAGATTGCAGCCGTGCGGTTGAACGTCTGTGCGCTATCTGGACTGTTTTCTCGCGTTGCTTTCCGGTGCCCCTGTGACCTGATTTGCTCTGACACCCAGACTGCCATACATGACTGTTTAATTTGATTCGCTTTGTGTCTGTCGCCCATTTATGGTAATCGTTTCGTCCTATACATTTAGAGCCTCTGTGGCCTGATTTTGTCTCGATCTTCCAATAAGCGGTGTTGCCACCTCTCTTCTAATTTCTTGGTTTTAGGTTAAGCGATCAAATATGTAACCAAGGCGATACAGTACGTTAAATCACTCTTCACCAATTTCTATTTACATGAAACTGTCGACTTTTCCACGTGATTTTATTCCGTCACAAAATATTTCAATTTTTCTAGAATACCTTAGAGACCTTAATCTTTTATGTATAAAAACATATTATTTGAGTTTGGAGGATCTAATTTTAGACAGGTTGATGAAGTGGCTATGGGCAGTTTTATTGAGCCAACAAGTTCGACATTTTTCTAGGAATGATAGAAAGATTCGCTTTAAACTGTAGTTTACAGACCTTACGTTGATGACGTTTTGATTTTTGATAGCCGTGATTATTTTATAATGTCCCCAATTCTTCACATCTTCATTCGACTGGTACTTTTGAGAAGAAATCCACTTTTAGTGCGTACGTGCACTAAATTACCGTTTCCTTAGGTATACTCAGCGATACCAGACGCGAAATGAAAATGTAGGTAATTTCAGAGACCGAAAGTATATTATGCGATAATTATAAATGCTCTCGATCAGCCCTAGAATACACCGATACGCGAAATAACTAGGAAGGCTAAGGTGTAATGTGCAACGGAGTGGAGGCACTGAGGAACAGCGTTTCTCTGAAGGACGAGGGCCAAACGCGAATCTGGAATAGTAACGAAAACGGACAAGCATGAGCCAGAGGCCCAGTAAGTCATGCACACAACTTGCACAGTCGAAAACTTAAGTGGCGTCAATCACATGACAACGGACTGTATTACAAAGGATCCGACCGTTGAGCGCGCCAGCAAGCCGGAAGAATGTGTATGGCGTCCTTGACGCGCATAGGCCGACAGACATGCAAACAAGCAAACGCGATCGCATGCATCAAGCAGACGGCAGGCAAAGATCCTTAGGGTCCTATGTACAATGTGAGCTAAGATTTTGGTAGGGATTTTACACATCGTACAGCAGGCAGACCGGGGGTATCTCCAGGTCACAGGTTACACACTAAGCACTTAGCCTTCTTCAAGTTTGACTTAAATTTTTGATGTGAAATTCCACTTCTCTCTTTATCACAAATCCAGTTGGCGTGGTTTTGCGCCAATCAGCTGTAAACATGAGTTAGTAAAAACATCATTCTGCCCATCCCGATGAATGTGTACCGTCGATACGCAAGCCATAGAAGAGCAATCCTACACAAAGACAATTCTTGCTAGTGGATATCAGCAAAAGTCAATTAGAATCTATGACAAACCGAAGCCAACCAAGCCATTCATGTACATTGCTCAAAAAAGATGTTTTCCAACAGTTGTCATTTCGAGGAGATTATCTAGCTAACATAATTCGACTTAGGCATGACTCACATTTGTGGCGAATGTTTTCTGCAGCTAAACTGTACCTCTTATAATCAACCCCGGCAGTTAGTCTGATTAAGGCTGAGCACTGTTCATCTGACTATTCCGCAACTCATGCTGTCAATCAGTTCTACACCAATTGCAATGACATTTATATCAGTTGAACAAACTGATGCCTCCATCAGTGAATATCTGACCTTATCGCCAAGTGGCTGATCAACTCGGCAGACAAGACACAACGTTACCCATCATCCTTGACTGTACAGCACATCCAGATGACCAACGTAACTCGAACCTAAAAGTCCAGACAGTCATTGAGGCCCTGTTGATCGGAGATTGAAGACCAACTTCATGTGGATAAATATTATTAACTTGGACTGTATTTACTGTTGAATAGTGAACTTCTCATGCATAATATCCTATCGTTCAACCGTCTGCCATTCGAACCACATATAAATGCTTGAACTGATTGTTTTAAGTAAGCGATTGGAGAGGTTAAACAAGCTGTCGACATTCTACAAAATATTTCTCCGCTCTATTTCAATGAATTGGATAAAGGCTACCCAGTGTTTCAAATTTCATAAATAGCCCGTTGTAAATATTTCGCCAATAACCGTTTTGGTATGCCATATGAGACTACCTAGAATGATTTGTCAAGTTGAAGCTTTTCAACCCAAAATGAGTTGTGTTCCCACTCTATCCTTTGGCGTTTTTCTTTAGGAATCGAAATATTATTTATCTATCAGATGTACTACGAATTTTATCTGAGGTGAGTTGAATGGTTTGAATTCAGTATGTACTAAAACTATACTGAGTGGCAAGGAAGCTGCCGAGGAGTGCTGGAAGTTACAAAAATGCTGAGTGAACTGAGCACTTCTGCAAAGAAACCGATTGTCAACTTCGAAGAGCCTAACCGTAATTTTAACAGGATAACGAATATACCTCCTCAATTCCTATACAGTTTTCTGGTTCAACTTATTCTTCTGCTCCACTTAATAGATGAACTGTTTTCAAAGCACTTAGTCGATTGAAATCCAGCAGACCAAATAGACCTGAAGGCCTACCGACGAATGCATGAACATTTTTTGCCACTCCCTTATTTTCAGAAAATACAAAATTACTGACTGTTGTAGGACGGTACTCGCTACACTAGTTCATAAAAGAGGACGACCGCATTTTGTCCGATTTTTGCATATACTTACAGCATTGAAAGTTTACGAAAGACAAACGTGCCCGAATGTAAACTCATGTAAAAATCACGGATTCTAGACAGTTCGCCTAACCATGCTGACGTTCAACTTTGAATGCCCAAGCTTGTCCAGTCCTTTCCACCCTGTCCTCGATTAAAGGAAAACCGTCCGTTAGGTTCATTTGTCGAGAACGGTGTGTTGGAAATCGTTAAAACCAAGGCGTCAGTTAATTACGTAAGAAATCTGAAATTCGCTATGTTAGTGGAACATCGGTCCTAAACTCCATTTCTCTTTGTCTTTCGTACTGCGTGCAGTGCACAAGTATGATCAACTTTGTAGCACGACTACACACGGATAATGTAACTCTCAATTCTAATCCTACTTACAACTATCGCTACGTAATCACGGAAACTTTGAAGACCTAGTATTGTTTCACACGCTCTCATCTTCACCTAGACTTGAATATTGTGATGAGCTCATTTCCCGTTCACTGCTGACCATTTTACGAGATCTCTCTTCTGCTGCTCCGTTCTCATACTTCTCTCTACTGCACAGATTGGGTAACTGGTTAATTCTCATTCAAGCATGGCTGCCGTCCGAATACCCGAGAAACGGCCTCCTCGACTTATCCGGCCGTTCGGGCGACGCCGACCGAAATTTATGCTCACCGAAGTGGATCGCCCATGCGATCACAGACAGACGATCGATTTGCCATGTGCTGTCTGTGTGCATGTCGTACGAACACATCGATGCGATCACTGCTCACCGTGTACAACCTAATCACCGTATGCACTGATGGGACAGTGTTAGCCCGCGTCCCCGTAAGCCTAGCAACCGGATACAGCCGAGCTGGCTTCGCATACTCCCTACACCAGACCGATGCACCACCTCTCACACTGTACACGGGAACAACCAACTCTTGTGTAGGTGTGTGATCTCGTTTGCCGCTGCAAATCAGGGAAACCGCTTCGGACATGTCTAATTAACCTCGGAACACGTGAAACTGACTTCCACACATCTTAGTCTGCAAAACCTGTAGATGTTTTGTCTCGAGCGTACGCCCCCGTAGTACTATTGATGTCCGGATGGTTCAGCATGACGTAGTCACCGATAATGGCTATCCGGAAGCTCTCATACGCAAGAGCACTACAGTTTGCACGAAGTGTTTCTTGAATATTTCAGGGATTATTTTTTTTTCCAGCCCGGTGCTTTAGATGAGTATCTTATGAACAACGTTTTTTCGGATATTCCTTATAGGTTATGTTTGGCGTATACTAACCATTCTCATGGATCAACATATAAGAACACGCACGCCGTCTGATTCACCTCGTTTATCTTTTGTTTGTGCAAACGTCTGTCTGGACGGGCCTGCGTTTCGTGTTCGTTCGGCACTATATATTTATATGAATGTATATTTATTTGTCTGATATGAGCTGATGCTGACGTACCTACTGCTTCGCACTCTCATATCTATGAGGGACAGCAGGTTTTATACTTATACTGATCACCTGGTTTTCTTTAACTTGAAATAACCAGCGGAGTGTGCCAGACGAACGTAGTGTCCAAATCTATGGAAGGTTCCTAACAGTGAAAACTGCCGAATAAGCGAATAACATACGGTGACTACATATTGGAGCAAACATTGTAATGGAAAGCCCAGGACTGCGGACAGAAACTGAATACTCAAACACTTTGTTTCATATGAGCAGTTGAACTTCAAGTAGTTCGGAAGTTTACATGTGGATGTATGCGTCTGGTAGGTTCTGTGGATGGTAAACACTTGATGTTTCCTACGAAGTGTTTATTATGAGAAAAGATCGAATGATTGCCGTGCAACCATGAAGTCATGGAAGTGATATTTTTTTGACAGCTGATAAAAGCAACAAGATACGCAACTGTAGTATCAGCAGACATTAATCAAATGCATTGGATGAAAGAGACAAAGAACAGTCAAACATTGTTTGTTTCCTAATAGCCACCAATAGTTTGTAAATTGGTCAAAGGCATTCTTAACAAACAGGAATGTCATGGTGTCGAGGTGAATGGTGTATCAATTTGACAAACGCCACCACCTTGTGATCACAGAGTAGGAAATATCACTCAACAGATCAGGTCAAATGTCTTCGATGCGTTTTGGTTCCACTAAACTGTTCGTCGGCGGTTCCGTTACCTGAGACTGATCGGAATCTGTCGATGGCATTCGTCGGATGGAATCTGCCTTACAAGAAGTGACGTTTGCTGTCGACAGGAAAGAAGAGAACAGCAAACGTTAAACCATGCAACTGAGAACAAATGCACTTAACAGCTGCGCCAAACAAATCTTAGAAATACATCGTTATATAGCCATTGATTGAGAAGATTTCCACGACAATAAGCTGTCTATGATGATGATGATTACACAGTAACAAATAAGTGAGAACAACATTGTCACCCGTTTTCCATTATTCGCACACATGCTGCAGTATGCCACAAATGAACATGCTGTATACAAATCAAAACGGCACAGAATTGAAAGGTTCCACCACAGTGTGGATGCTATTTAGACAACTTATGAGTGGTCTAAATTGTGAGGTCAAACAGGAGCAATAAAGCACAAGATGTGTCGACCTAACAAAGCAAGTACACAAAGGCGCGTCTGTTTGGATGGGAATTGGATACGACGGCGCACATGAAAGACAGTTCCAATATGGTTCCAATGTGGCTGGCAGTTAACACCAGAGTAGAGTTTAGCTCCCGTTAGAGTGCACGAGTAGTACACATCATTCCCAAGACCGGGAGTTCAACTCCGGTCAAGCCTTCAAAAAGCAACAGTGTGCCACTGACCTCACATTAGACACGAGCAAATAATCATATCACTCGGTCGCACTTGCTTGTGAAAAATACACAGGTTCATGCTAGAAGAGTGCGACAGTTTGATCAACGTAGATAAAGCCAGGAAGAAATATACCTTGCGCTTCGCAGACATGTTGCCCACGAGTTCCGCTTAGTCTGCGGGGTATGGTAGCTACCAACAGCTTCGAGACAATACGAAACAGGTTATTGGTTTGTATTTGAAATGCATGAGCCATTTTTGAAAACAGGGATGTCGACATTTTGTTTAATCTTTTCAGTCGCTTGCTTAAAATAATCACTTCAAGCACTTAGATATGATGCGGATAGCGTACAATCGAATGCGCAAAATGTTAACAATTTGTGTTGAGGATATTCTTGACTTGATGAACGCCTTCGAAAATGTTTCTGTGAGTGAAACAACAATGTTTTCTATAGACGTTGAATCACTTTTCACCAATTTTCCTTTACATGAAACTTTTGGTTTTTTATGCGATTTTATTCTATCACAAAATATTTCCATCCCAATTCCTCTCGAATAGTTTACAGATCTTAGTCTTTTATGTGCAGAATACATACAACTTGAATTCGAAGGATCCC
The DNA here is from genome assembly GCA_014338405.1 of Paragonimus skrjabini miyazakii. Classification (NCBI taxonomy): domain Eukaryota; kingdom Metazoa; phylum Platyhelminthes; class Trematoda; order Plagiorchiida; family Troglotrematidae; genus Paragonimus; species Paragonimus skrjabini miyazakii. Next base: position 58,607 of record JTDE01002918.1, on the reverse strand, counting down.
AATCCATACAAGTTGACAGAATAGCTATGAGCAGTTCTCTTGGATCAAAACTTGTCGAAATTTGCTTAGGAATAATAGAAAGACAACTTTTAAACCATACTGATTGAGCCTTGTTTTACGAACGTTACGTTGAAGACATTTTGATTTTCACTAACCATGATCAATTTATCACGTTTTACAATGTCATGGATTCGTTACACCCTTCTTTGTCCATTACTTATGAAATGAAATCCAACAATAATCCAACCTTTTCAGATGTTTTACTCACGTGACACTTAAATCGGAGATGGCGCCACTTCGGTTTTCGCAAATCCAATTGGCGTGGTTAGTAAACCCACTTTGCTAATCTTACACCGGCCAACTACAGAGGCGGGTTAATTAAAACAGTATACAGTCGAGTCCACCGAATTCATACAGCTGATAAGCTGGTTTTTGAAGAGCAGCTTTTAATGAAAGCGTCTCTCGCGAACGGATATCAGCAGTAGTTAACTAGCGTCTATGGGAAACTAAGTAAACCAAACCGGTTGTATACACTGTCCCCAAAAAGGACTTTTTTCGCGATCATTTGACCAACACACTACGACCACCACCTTGTCTCGAACTTATACTTCAGCTAAACTATACCTTTTGCAATCAACCCGGAGAGTAAGTCCGAGAAGAGCCAAACATTGTCCATCTGACCATTTTGCCTCTTATATTGCCTATCAGTTCATCCGCAGTTGCAACGACACAAATTGACAGAACGGATCAGTACCTTCGTCAGCGAATAACGAAACATATCCCGAAGTGGCCGATCAACACTCTGGAGCAAGGCGTCAGTACGATTGAAGAAAAACAACGCAATCTCTCATCCTCGATTGCCAAACACATTCGGATGACTGGCCTCATACTGAATCCGATCAATCCGCTTACGTTATTATTACGTAACACAAGCCCGAAACTTCTGGCTATCAATGAAGCCTTATTGATCAAATATCAAAGACCAGATCTGTGAGCTCAAAAATTACTGACTCAGACTGTATCCCTTGTTTGGTAATGAACTTCTGACCGCTAACATTTTATCCGCTCCAGTGTACGCCATTCGTAGTATATTTAATAGCTTAAATGAATTGTTTTAATTAGACAGCTGAAGCAGTTAAACGAAATGTCACCATACTACAACACATATATTCTCTCTGTTTTGATGAATTGGATAAAGGACACCCAACATTTTAAACCCCCGTAATTTGAAATGACTTCGTTTATATAATTTATGAGGCAGAACCGCTAGCTGTTTGATTATAATTGGGCTCCCATTTACAGAAAGAGCAGAAGAGAGTTCAGCCGAGGATAATCCTTTAGTTGTCTGACCGCCTGAAAAAAGATAGGGTATCCGTTTCGTTAACTCAAATCGACGAATTTAGGATTTCTCAGTCTGGTGACTCGTTAACAGTCAAACATTTGGTTCACATAAAATGAAGGCCATTCACATTTGACCAAAGTTTTCACATTCACAGATTTGCCAGCTTACAAATCCCACTAGTGCCAACGACATACACTACTGGTGAGTTTGAACAAGAGCGAAACGAGAGCCAATTACCTGTTTCTAAAAGTTCATATAAGCGCAAAATCTGGGATCGATGAGTGGCATTCGATCTACACTAATCGAATCCCTGTCTATTTATCAATGTCAAAGCTGTTCACTTCCACCTTTGGAAGCAGCCACTTCCATCATAAATCCTTTTGTTCATAAGGGGTGCTTTAACTTATGCATTCTACTGCTGAGTCAGACCCACTTAAACATTAGCCACCATTCTCACGATGCTGACACTGCGCATCGGTAACTGTTGGCTAACCAATGTCAGATGCCAAAATGTTTCACCTTGTGTTGGAACACTTAATACAAGCTATTTGGACGATAACAAGTTCACTTTAAAGGGTCGTAATCACAGATTACTTCTTTTAATGGTAGGTGTTCACTGTACATTTCTTTCACGTTGAATCATGGGATTTTCAAACCGTCAGCTCTCCGGCTTGTAGCGTTAATCACTAGTAGTAAGCTGCTCGATGAGATCCTCACCGAAGGGATTAGAAGTTCTGACAACTCAACTCATAGATATACATGAATCACACCACCATGCGATATACTAGGCCGCATATAGACGGGACACTGTCAGTGTTCAAACATAGACAAGAGCCGCAGAGGTAAGTGAGAGTCGTAACCGCAACTTGACTAATGGTAGTTCGCAACTTTATCGCAAACCCAGGACTGGTGTATCTCGTAACAAATGTTTGTAAAGTTCGGAGCCGACTGGTCAAGGCATAAAACAACAATGAACACTTCTGAGTAAGCGAAATGGCTGTCCCCAAGAAAAAGACAAGGTATACTTTGAAAAAACAGTGTATGATGCAGTTTAGTTGTTCCCTAATGCGATAAAAATAAACAATATGTGGCGTGAGGCCAAAACAAGACAACTATAAGTTAATCCGAAGGATGAAAGCAGAATAAAGTGTAGATGTTGGTAGGCCATGACAATATCTAGGCTTAGTCAAGACACACTCGTCAGTTAAAACAACATGGCAGAATTGACAGACAAAATTGAGATGACAAATAAAGGATACTCGGAGGGTATCGCCAGTCACGCAATATATAACACGACAGTATACATGTGCGAAATCAAAGGAGAAGGTTATCAATGAGATTTGACGAAGCACACCCGATGTTGTATGTTTGAATATAGACGTAGCTATTTTTAGTAGTTAAATTTCCTTCCCCTCCCCCTCTTTTTTCTTCTCTCTTTCTATATAGGATTTTTTCCCTTCGTGGTTGTGTGTCAGTTAAGCATCAGTGTGAACCAGTGATGTATTGCTATTTATGATGATGATGATGACCCGATAGACTGTTATTAAGTAAGATAGGAATCCATACGTGAAAAAAGTGGGGTGCGGGTTCGTGAAGAAAAGAATGGAACAGCCAGGAGTGAATGTAGTGATCGGGTACGCATGCGAAATGAATATTTGGCCTGTAGGAAAAACAACATGACAAAAGCGAGAACATGAAGAACAGTGCAGGATTTACCTTTGCGTACCTATCACAAAAGTGGAAACACTTACTGAAGTGGCTGGGTGAATCGTTAGGAGTGAATGGACAATCGCTACTGACCGAGGAGCTCTTGGGCATCTTCCGTTCGATGATTCTCTAAGGTAGTTGGACAAAAATAGAAACACGTTACAGATAAGTCAGTGACGGTGAGCGGTGTGTTACCGCGGATAAAATTAGAAGTGTACTGAACCGTGAAGACAGTTGGTGACCTAGTTTCATGTGCAAATTAGTCCAACATAAAATGCAAGACTGTAACTATTTTTGTTCATATATGAACTGATGGTGTTGTCTAAAGCTTAGCAATTATCATGACAGACATTACGATATCTGGCTTATGGTCGAAGTTTGTCTGAAACAACGGCCATGCAGCGTGTTTAGGCAACCTTCATGATACGTACACAGTATTCTAACTTCACCAAAGTATGCACAGAATTATCTACATCAGGCGAACCTGAGGTTAGTTGTCAGCACGGTACACTCTCATGCACTCTATGAGTCCGGTAAGTGCGGGTGTAATTTTGCCGACTGCTGCCTGTATATGGCGTCGAGAGAGAGAGAGTTTGCTGCAACTTTCAAACTATGAGTAAACTCTGGAACAACTACTGACAACTTGATTTATACTGTGTGTATTCTCTGCAAAGCAATCTTCACACACAAGAACGATATTATTTATAATGAAGAGTCGTGCTTAAGGAATTAGCCAACTCCTGATACAAACCGGAAATTGGTCAACAGCGTATACGAAGACGGCGGCCAACGAAAGTCTTTGATAACAAAAGTGTACCTAATCATTAGTATAGCGATAAAACAAAAACCTATCAACAAGTTTATATTGTACGTGTCAGATAGTGACATGTGTGCAGTGAAGATGAGCGATCGTAATATATTACTCATATCACTGCCATTCAGTAGTAGGACCAGAGCATATATTTTGACACCGTACAAGGAACATCAGAGTGCAGCATCGCCCATAATGGCCCCTGCTACTTAAAGGAACTGAGCATTGACGTCTGCGGCAGCCGAGACGGTCTGGGGCAGAATACCGCGTGTAAATGAGTGGTTTTGTTTCTGGTCTTGTTTAAACGCTTAACTCATGTGTTGCTTTATCGAATAAACAACCCTTGTGCCATCCGCGTTCTTGGATCACAACAATATGCACCGTAAGCATAACACAAAGCTGATGGCTTGATGAAGTAGAGTGAAGCAATAGGTCTAACACAACCGACAATTCCGCTGAAGGTTTTGAACATGCAAGATTTTAGGATGGATTTAGTCCAACAGACTGCTACAAGTGGAGTATAATTGAACGGTTTATTTGATCCCATAAAATGTCTACGCTCTATCAGTAAAAAAGGATCAGAAAGCGGAGGTGAGAAGGAAAACAAATACAATCCTCAAAAATGTGAAAACCACTGATTATACCACTCAGAAGCTGTTGGAAAAACTTAATCCGTGCGGTTGGCAACCTTACCGTTTTTATGGATAACTTAAGGCGCACAAGCCGGGTGTACCATTGAGACCAATTATTGATACGTTGACTTCTACTTACTATGAAGTATACACAACTGACTTACTAGGTCAAACTGGACGATCATACCGATAGACATCCGGGCGTTAAATGTTTGGTTCACATGAGGGGAGCTGTGAATGAGACTCCACTCATTCCACTCGCTTTGTGTTCAAACAAGGGCTATCATTGCCTTACTTACAACTGCGTAACAATTAAGCATCCGTATCGATTGCTATGGAAGATTTTGATTATGTTATATCACACTGGGAGAACAAGTAAGAGTGGTTCATTAATGATCGTGGGCGCTTTGATTTCTATAGAAAGTGCGCAATAACTTGTATTTCATTTGCATACAGCTTATATGTGTATCAAACCTCTACTGAGCTTTATAATAAGGCCAGAGAACCAATGTGCATCGATTGTCTATGGAGGGAGTGCTAAGCATACACTTGCACAGAAAGCCGTGCATGTGTGCTGGATTCAGGGATTTAATGTACAAATCTCTGATAAACAGCACGTAGGACAAGTGCACGCAAGTTTTACGGAACACAACGTTTATGGAGTCACGAAGGTGAAACAATTCATTTATATTAGCATAAACAGTGAGGAAAAACTATTCTGGTCATACAAGTAGAAAGGCAGCCTTCCGTTGACCAAAGTATGAGGAATCACAAAACAGTTGACAAAGAAATGTTAGGTTTGCAGCCGAACCTTAAAAGAGGAGCGGAGTGATTGTCGAACGAACAGTCTTGGTGGATGCAATCATTAACAAAAATAAAACAGATATAATGACATGACATACCTGAGCCTAACGTACTCGTCGTCTCTTCGCCGACGGTGCACTGAGTACGCTGGTGACCTACTAAGCCAAGGCGACCAGTGCATTCGCGGCAGCACACATCGCAACGACATATAGTCATGTCACCACGATCTATGGCACCGATGGTTCCCTTGCGTACCACATGCTTTCGTTCTCGGTCTCGCAATAACTGCTCGCTGAACTCGCGGACGCTCGTCCGAATCGTATTTCTCCAGGCCGTCCGTCGAAACACACATACAAACAAACAATACGTTTCCCGACAATAGCATGATTCTGCGCTACTTCAGAAGGCGTGCCCAATCACAAATAAACAATGTTCTTTTGGCTTCAACCTACGAAATCAAGCCTTCCCCCTGTAACCTACATCATGTGTCCACTACGTGGCTATTGCTTCCCTTTCAATTCACTCATTCCAATTTTGACTTATCACACCGGTTTAAATACTTGTACGCCAGTTGAAAATAACGTACTTCAAACAATGCGTATTTTGTAACTGTGTTCACGAAAAAGTGTCTCTATCAACCGTACAAATAGCTAACATACCTGAAAAGGTTTCGTGCCCTTATAACTACTGGACGGAGTGTACGCGGAAAGATCAGTACAGATTTGTCGGTGTTAGAGTTGCCTGTTTTGTTAACACGCCGGCGAACCGTGTTGCTGATGCTTCAGTTCCCTGTGTGTAATGCCAGAAAGAAACCGTTGACCGGAAACATGCATACACATATGAGGGCGTGGGTTAGATAGCGCATGTCACGAATGTAATGAGGTGTTGTAAACAATGTCCTTTCGGGTCTCCTGATTCACCATTTTAACTCTAACGGCTGGCGGTATCCGGTCCGGCGTAATCTATCACAATGATCAAAGCAAAAGGACACCTGCGCTTAACACTCCCCACAAGTGGCTTGCGCTGTACCACTTATAGTTCCACTCATACATCACCTATCCACCGTAAACACGACGGAATAAGAACAAGAGGCACGTGAGTGGAGGCCTTTGTGTCCAGTTGGCCAAGGCTTGTTAGCCAGTTGGTAGATTAGTATGAAAGTAAAACTCTTCCCTTGGGAAAAAAATTAGGGACTCCAACAGTAAGATTTAAACCGGCAAGAAACAGTGGGAATATAAGACAAGAAACAGTTCAATATAAGATTACATATAACTGCACTCTAGACAAAAAGAAGAGAAGCAAAAATGCGAAATTGGACCAAAAAATAAACAAGACGATCATAATCGTTTAGATGATACCCATAATACAATGCATCACCAAGGCTAAAGAAAAGAATGGATAGAAAGCAGCCATGGCGAATGATCTACCAAGCGACGGCAGCCTTACGTTTTCATGCATATAGGAACATCAACCGGTTGAGATTCGTGGAGAAGTGACATACCTGGTACTTCGACAGGGTGGCCATCGCAAGCCTTTTCTCCTCCTCGACTGCATCAAGACGATATTTGATAGATCTGAAATCAAAAGCTGGGATGTAGCAATGCAACGAAACGGAAG
>JTDE01002918.1:34609-50490 GCA_014338405.1 Paragonimus skrjabini miyazakii | reverse complement strand
ACAAAGGCCGAATGTACGGCCGGTTAACCTATCAAGTTCAGGCGCGTTACGGATGTTCACAGTCAGTAAACTTTCAGAAAAACTGATGTTATCATCAATGACAAAGGCTGTGCTTATGAGACACAACATCGCAAGCACGAACCAGAATCATCCTCAGAGCAAGGTGACAGTTTAGAGGTAGAAACATTGAGCACTAATTAGAACTTGATTGAAGAGTGGATCGTATACAATAAAAAAACGGTGATGTTAGCAACCATTACCTCCGGTCTGAGTGTCGATAGGAAATGAATGTTTTCTAAACGGCTTAAAACCATTCGACACCGTTTATCAACCGGACATGCTAGAATATCACTAGACCACAATGTATTCCAAGCCCACAACTAGGTCGACGAGTTCCGTAGTTAGTAGGAATGGCGTAAACCTAACCTTACGAACGGCAGTCGTAAGTCAGATTTGAAGTATTTCATGCCGTTCGTGATATACAGACTTCATATTCATGTAAATAATCGTTCCCGCCTTTACGTGACACTTAAGGTCATAATTTCATATAAATATAGCCGCATTTTCGCTGGCTTTGTCAGGTAGTAGGTAAAGTACAAGACCACTGGTAGGCTGTTGCCTTCATCTTCTCTGTCGTCTCGTCTAACCGTATCGTAATTCGTGGATCGTGCACAATCGGTCGGGATATTCGATCGAAGTGTTGGTGCTCATCCACACAACTGGCGATGGGGTTATTTTATATGTGTTTGATCATCAGGTTAATTACAACACAATAAATGTGAAAACACTAACTGGGGTGAATCAGAAAGACGGTCAATACAGGTTATGGACGGCGTGTTTGTTATCAGTTACGCAATCACTGTTCCATATCGTGGGCTTGATTGACTGTGGGCCAGGGGAGGTTAAGTGTCTGTAAGAACTCCTTCTGAGCGCAGAGGTCAGGGTTGTGCAATCGGATACTAATGGCCTCGGCAACGGTCAACATTCGGAATCTCACCATCTTTGATCGATTCCTTGGCACTCAGTAAGCAAGCCCCCAGTTACAGTTTTCATATTAATTGTGTTGTAATCAGCCTGATGATCATACATAGAAAGCAAGTCTTGTTCGCTACTTTGTAGTTTTCATGACTTCATTGGGTATTTTCGAACGCGTTATTTTATCTGTTTGACAATACGAATCCAGGATATCAAGTCAAAACTATGATGCCGCAACAACTGTTCCAATTTGAAGCGTCACAGATAAAACAATTCGAGGTAATGGTACATCAATTCAGTCCACAGTCTCATATTACGGCTCTGACTAGCATTCAACCCAACCCAGCCCACATCACAAACATCAGTACCAAGTTTATAAAAGGAGCCCATTCAGACGTTACCATAGAATCGTGGTACAGAAGATGGAAGGACGTATTCGTGGTAGAATTTAGCTCGTATGATGACGTATGGAAGGTCAGGCTGCTCCTTCGAAATCTGTGCGCAAGTCAATATAAGAAGCAGGTTAATTTCCATTCTACTGAAATGCACTCGCGATCGTGCACTGGTCGAGACAGTGAAGTTGCTGATGGAGATCAATGGGGAACAGTCGTCCATATTCACCACACGGCACCAGTGTCTCAAATTGGCAAAGAGCGAGGCAGTCGACCATACATTTGCTAACATAGTGAATTGTGAATCTGAGCGGTTTAGGTTCGAATCCGCGAAGGAGGATCGATTCAAATACCTCATTTTCATGTGTCCTCCAAACTCTATATGAGGAAGACATCCGCGCCCGCCTTCTCGCCAGACTGAAACAGGATCTGGAAGTCAATATGTGCGTTCCGACAGTAGTGACAATGGATGCTGAACCTCAGACAAGATACAACAACAGTGGAATGGGGACTCCCATCAGCAGCAGTTGTAACTCGACACAGCCTCGGATGTTACACCGTTTTTCAAGCGTACTTGGGGGCTCATTAGTAAACCAGCAATGCAGATAACAACCACGACGGTCCAGAATGCATCCGATGGTACTTTGCGTCACACTTGATTTGTTAGCCTAGGCTGGGTCAACAGTTCCGGAGTGACGGAATATTCGCTGAATGGACTGTGCCACAGTGTTTCTGTTATCAATGGTCGCTGTGATGTATCATTCCAAGTACCCATCCAACACATCCAAGCCCTCTGAAGAAGTTCGCAACAGTCTTCCAAGAGGGTCTCGGTTGTTGTACGATAACGGAAGTCTATCTCCGCCCGAGGTCCGACGCGAGAACTGCTTTGCGACCCAAACGACCGGTTCCTTATGCGGCACTGGCCACCGCCGACCAGAAAGTGGGTAGCCTACAACAAGTAGGAGTCATCCAACCAGTAAACTACTCTGAGTGGGACAAATCAATCGTCACTGTGAGGGAATCGAACGGGAAGGTGCAAACCTGTGCTGATAACTCCACTGGTATTAGTGCTTCGTTGGATGATCAGCAGTGCCGGAAGATTTATACACCAAGTTGTACGGTAGGAGCTGCTTTCCCAAGCTACATCTGGCGGACGCCTACCTCCAGGCTGAATACGCACCACAATCCATGGAGTTGCCAACGATCAATACGCGCGGCGCACTGCCCCAGTACACTGGTTTGTCATTTGGCATTAAGACTGCTCCTTTAGTTTTCCAACAGAGAATGAGCACGATGATTGACAGACGTCCCGGGTGCAGATGGTTATATGGAAAATATCGTGGTGACTGGTGCACATGAAGCGTACGGACCAGCTACTCAGTCGGAACAGAGTACGAATTCCACATCTGTCAGGAGAAACGTCAATTCTTTATGCATTCAGTCAAATACCTGAGGATGATCTCCGACTATAACGGTCGTTACCCTAAACCTGACAATATAGAGATACATCTGCCATCCGGTGTGTCAACTCTACTCTTTTTCGGGTCTCATCAACCATTACAGCACGTTTCTTCCCGACATGTTTCGCGTCTGAACACCTACGAACCGGTTGCTGGCCAAGAATAAACTCTGGGACTAGAACGTCTAATGTCCACATGTGTCTGATGAGGTGAAGATAATGCACAACCCCGGAAAACTGCTGACACACTATGATCCCAATCTCAAAATTGTGGTCGACTCAGATGCATCACACTAAAGGGTGGAGGTTACGATCTCAAATATCATTCCCGATGGTGATCTGAAGACGATCGCCCATGCCGCCCACTTCCTCACATCAGCAGAAAAGAACTACGGTCAAATCGAGAATAAGACCCTAGCAGTCATCTTTGCCGAGAAGAAATTCTACAAGATGCACTTTGACAACTCTTCATTTTAATAACCGATCACAAGATAAATTTTACAGTCTTTAGATTAAAGAAACGGATTCCTGTCTAGACGGCGAATAAGCACCAACAATTTCATTCAAATCAAGTGTTTGTATACCATGACAACTGGATAAGCAAACGCACTGTGTCACCTGACTAGGTGACAGATGCCTGACCTAGAAGAATCGATAGCCGCAGCCACATCAGTTAAATGAAAAGCGAATAAGATATTCTGGGAGAAGATCCGCGCACTTCCAGTTTCTTTTCAAATCGGCAACACGACATCAGTGTGCGGCTACCGGAATCAACCAATCAAATGGTTTGTTGGCCCAATTCGGAAGCAGCTTGAGGACGTCATCTAAGGGATGCGAGCAGCAGACGATATCTGGGTGTGCCACGTTAATCAACTTCAAGTCACAGACGTTTCCGATCTCACACAGCGGGAGATTGACTTGCCGAAGGATGTTCTCCTGGGTACTGCTGATCTACAGCCGGAAGCTACCGCGCCACCCAGTAACATCAAGGATTCCCTTCCATACTGTCTGCAGCCCAGATGCCGGACAGATTGAATGCGGAGAACAACAAACAGATCAACAACCCCAAACTTCGATCCTATGATCAACGCATACAAAAGGAAGGTGTTGGAGGTAGGTTCAAGTTAACCCTAAGGACAGTATACTCTCAAGTCGGATTTGATGTATCTTCTGCCACTGATGATATGCAGACGACAAGTTCATTTAAATAATCGTTCCCGCCTTCACGTGGCATTTAAGGTCACTGGACTCGTCAGGTCGAGAGTTCACGTGAATACATGTGCTGTTGTTTTGTCTTACCGTACAGCAGTTCACGGATCGTGCACAATTGGTCGGAACATTCTTTGGAAGTGTTGGTACTCTGACATAACAGCATTCACTCATCAAAACAACGGCCACCGCAGTATCATACCTGGTTGTCCCTCATACCAGGACAGTAGAAGCACTTGGGTTAGGACTAATTCGAAGCTGCGATGTGAATTTCGTTTGGGAACGCAGTGACGAAGCCGAATAACGTGACAAAACTAGAGTATAAATCCGTGTTGCAGAATTACCGTATGATATTGAATCGTAGCCCTCATTATTAAACCGTGGGGCACCAACGAAGTACGGACGCGTGAACAGATGCACGATGCACAAACGTATCTAAATGCATAAACAGACATATGTGTACGCGTGGATGAGCGAGTGAACGATTCCACGGCAACAATCCTATTGAGAGCGGGTTCTAAGAGGATCGGTTAGGTCACGAGTCAACCGAGTAAACGAGATGGCTCTATCTGTTATGTGGGCTAGGTGAACAACGATCGTTTGGATGCCTGATAGTCAACGCGACCAGTGTTGCTGAGCCAACATAATCAGCATACCGATTGCGTTAGAGACAGATAACAACAGCGCAATCAAAAGCCAGAGAACAGACAGGGAACAGGGACTCAATCCAGTGGTTCTTCAAGTGTAATGCAATGAAAACGCAAGAAAAGTTCCCATTCGAAAGTTCATCCTAGCACACGGTCTATCACACGAAAACCCATTTACAGACTGTTATTAAAAAAAACTTTCAGACAGTTGCAGTTTATGGCGTCAAAATTTTTGCAGGAAACGATCTTTCTTTTTACCAAAGAATAAACGTGGGGACAATTTAAGAAGGTAGTGAGTTAAGCCCCACCACCGATGCGATTAATTTTAGAAATAGTGAAAATAATAATGAAAAAACCCAAGCAGAAAACCGGATCAGCTAACGTTCAAACCGAATATACCTGTGCTCCAGACCGAGGACTATGAAGTGTTATCCATAGTTTTGTTTTAAAATAAGCAACGATTGGTTGTAGTAATAATAACAAGCACCCTCCTGGGTACGTGATACTTTCGTCCATATTGTCTGTCACTGAAAAGGTAACATTTTGCCTCAAAGGAAAGATCAGAAAATCGCTCGTTCGGGATACGCATAACCCGTTTTGGAGTTTACTTTTACTTCCCTTTGTGAACGTCCTGAGCGTCCTGAGTAACTTAATAAATGACAGCCAATCGTTTTACCCCGTTTTTCTTCTAAGTAAGGTCATAAGCCCCATTCCCATTAAAATGATCCATTTTTACTCTCCAATACAAAGAATGCGTCGTGTCAGGCAGAATTGTTTTGAATGTCTTCAACCAGCCTCTGAATAGATTTCTAAGTGATAGTTCTCGTGTCAGACCACCAAGTGGTTTAATCAATGTCAAACTCATCAAATCCAGACAGAAGCTGAACACAACAGTATGAGCGGTAATCAGTATCGTTTCCACCAGGATACTGCAAACTCAGGTTGCCTATGTGAAATGTGATACTTCAAGTTCCTGTCCAAAATCTAAGGCAAGTGTCTGCTTAAATAGCTATTCGTGTCACACACTGGGCTAAAGCTGAACCATTCACCTTGATTGTTTCAAAGAGGCTCTCAAAACTTTCCCCATGACTTGTTTTATCTCCGTACCACCCGAAAATGGTGATCCCCGTAAACCGGTGAGAAGAAACTTCTTCAAGAGAGGTGGTTTCCTTTGTGATACGGCATAAATCAGCCTATCCATCGACGGTACACAAGACGTCAATATGAAAGACATTCCTATTGTTTTGAGTAAGCTCATTATGATCATTTGTACGATGCACATCCTTCCTTGAATATCAGACAACTGCGCATTATCCTTAAAAAGCTTATGTTATTGTTATCGACATATAAACTCCATTTTCCTTGGGTATTACATTTGTTCCAATAGAGCAACGGGCTGGTTAGTGGGGACATCTTCACTTTTCACACACACTTTGAGAAACCACTCGAGTAACTGCTTATGTATGCTATAGTATGTGTATTGCTTCCGATTAGTTAGTCTGTTCTCAGCTGCATCACTTCTGCTACTGAGTGTGACCATTTCGCCACTTCCCGGAGTATATATCTGTTGAATTTAGACTAATGAACAAACGTTCTGAAGGCGTGGTCTGGTACGCTCTGTTTGTTAACTGAGACGGGCGATGTTTGAGAGGCAAAAATGGCCATGATACATGAAACACCATGATGGGGTATGTGAACAGTTTAGACGCTTTAACTCCAAGGTTACGGTAACGTACCACTAGGCAAGCAGTAGGTATAACTGCAGTTATTCATGGTTAGCTTACTGGGGTCAATGTCAAGAGAACTGATGAGCTGTCAAGCAAGAAGAACGGACAAAAAGAAGTCCAACAACGCGCAAGTACAAATTACGAGTACTTCAAGAGAACTGAGTTTTACCATGGATCTGTGGTTTAAAAATATAACAGTGGTAGAAGTTACATGTATTCGTGTGAAAGTGATGAAGTAATGATACCAGCTGTGTTGAACGACCCGAGTTGTCTGCAAAAAGAACAGATCAACTGACACAAGTAGATTTCATTCTAGAATTGGAAGAATAAAAGTTGCTGAAGGGCGCAAACGAACCTATTTTGACCTAGAAGATTATTATGCGGTCGAACTTGGGGAACGGTCTCTTTTGGGTTTTATATTCCCGTAGAAACCCCATGGAAACGAATGAAGGTGGGTGAAACATTCTGCCTATGTACCTGCACCAATGGGAGGAAGTCTTCAGTCCGGCTGTATGCCATTTGTCCGTTCGTGAAGTAAATACATGACATGATGAACTCGCGTGCATAAAAGTATATAGAGAAACAGGCTACAAATCTAATCAAGAAGTCAACTCACTTTTTCTCCATAATCAAGGCATCAATATCCACGATTTTGCGCTCGTCACCGTTCAGAATGTAGTTCAACTCGTTGTTCAATCGATCGCATTTATTCCGATAAATGTCCCGTTCGATAATCAATTCTTGCTTTTCATCAGAACAGCGGGCTAGCTCTTGTTGTAATTCTTTTATCTAGCATAAAAGAGCAGTTACAATGTATGCACGGCACTTGCTGTCACAGGAAACAACGGGTCACATGTGGACTGTCAAAACCGACAGTGGAATAATCGAGGCAATCGAAGTTTAAAACAACGAACGCACGATCGGTGACACTTTAAATTATCAAGTCATACCTGATCATACAGGCACATAGTATTGCAAACACTAAAAGACAGACTTAGTCTCTGACGGGCAGCTACTGGGTATGGAAAGATTTTTTATTAATATGAGACGAGCGCACAACTAACGTATCATCTGTGTGCACTACACTAAGGATAGCTTTAAACAATAGGAAACATTTACCAACTATCTCACCCAAATGGAATATCGATCGATTAAAACCAACCACTTCTATCGCTAACATCATCGATTTCCAGCCTCAATAACCCAGCAGAGTTGCAGGAAATGAAAAAGTAATTCCTCTTAATCGCAGCTAGTTTGGAGTAGCCCAGCGAATGTTGAACAACATTACAACCTACTGGGACAGTCGAATCAACTAACGACACAAAGGTCGATAAAATCCAGTCTGTAAACCGGTTTTCTGTTATGATGTTGAAGTTATCAATGTCGGAATATGCTTAGGACCGATTGAAAATTTATCACCTCAGAGTAGATTTATAAACAATAGGTGAATGCATTCATTGGTGACAACACTGCTGATTCTGAATCGTGTTCACACCAGGCGTATTACCGTTTTTCTTATCGTCCAAGAGTCAAACAAAATCGTCTGGTAGCCAACAGTGATCATTTGAAAACCAAATACTATAGATCAACAATATGCACTAAACCATAAGCAATCGTCCTTGGTACCTAAGCAACAAGAAACATAACAGTTACAAAACTGAGGGTATCTAAGATAAGCAGTAAGTAAGAAATCTGACAGTAGTGGGTCACAGACTAAGCGTATTACAGCGGCGAAGAGAACGGTGGAGTCACTGATAATGGAAGATTGACGGCACAGAAACAGCCTAGCGGTTAAAAGACTAACCATAAGAGACGTGTCTGGTATAGTAGACACAAGTGTGCAAATTGTGGCAGTTAAGCATCAGTGTGAATCACTGATGTATTGCTGTCTATGATGATGATGTGTGTGCAAATACCATCAAATTAAGTTTACATGCTATAAATTTAACTATCCACCGCACGTGCAGCATATACAAGCGACGGGAGTATTGAGTGGTCTATGATACAGTTGGAGTGGTTTTCAAACACAGTTTGTAAATGATGCTCAGCAGATGTGGTTGAACGCATGCATATGACAATTCAGTAGTATCTAATGTGAGGTCAATGTCACAGTGTTTAACACGGTTGTCGTATGAAAACGTAGTCAAGGTTGAAATCACGGCCGTGCCACGGATATGTACAATTGATGGGCATTAATAAAAACGAAGTCCAATTCTAGTGCTTCCTTTCGAAACAAGCTGGCAGAAATGATCAAGATAATGCAATCACATGAAAAAAAGTTACAGCAATGCAGGGTAAACTACGACATACAAATTCACTATGAATTTTGAAATGAAGCTTTCACTGGCAGTAATCAGAAACTATCTATCATAACACAATAATCTACCCCTTGTCAATGTAACATTCAACATGGACAAGCGACGATTTTGCGCACAGAAATGAAGACAGTTGTCAGAAGGTTAGTCATTGTACATCGGTTTTGTCTCCCAGGTTGAAGCCTCCGTAGCTCCCATAGAATCTGTGAATAGGAATGGCAGCTAACCGGACGTTGCAGTTACTAGTAAAACAAGCCAACGAAAGCTGCAGGAGAACCGTCACGCGGATATCGTCTTATTCTACTTCCAAGTGGGTTGCTTGCCCGCAAGGTGCTGGACACTTAAGCGTAGATAATAAGGCATTGTTTCGACTTCGTTTGTTCTCGAAAACAAGGCCTTGTCCAGTCTTTCTGTACAGCTGTTAAATATTTGCATCAATTAGTTACGTGATGTTGTCGAAGGCGGTTACAACAGTGCATATCAAAAGGCAATCTATGGACTACTTATGAGAAAACTGAGTTGATTAAACATGGTCAAAATAGTCGACATTCGAACAGAAGACAACTAAGAGAGTGCGCCAGCTGAGTTGCAGCCACAACTACAGTTGGAACTAACCTGTTCAGTAAGTTTTTCTATGTAGAGTACTACATGCTGTTTTTCTATAGCACTCAACCGTGAGTGTTCGGCAGGACTGTGATCGGGCGATCTGGCTTTTAACTGTTCACGAAGTAGACGAACATCCCCCATGGTGTCGCGCAGTTTCAGCTTCATGTCAGTCAATTCTTGCTGTAGAGCACTGTTGGCCTCACGACTTTCTACCAATAAGGATGCGAGCTAAGGTGAAACGAACAAGTTACAACAAGGGTAAACATAACACAAACTTGTTTAGTGGATAACTGACTCAAACCTTTAACAGACATGGTTCCCCACTGAGAGCCCTGACCCAAAGTTCTTTTCAGCAACTGGTACCGATTCATTACCTACAATGAATGTGAAGACAGGAGAAAAGACAAAACGAAGGGACATACTTGTTCAGCCATACGTTTGAATTCGTCTCTCTCCTCTTGACATTTCCGCAATGCGTCATGTACAATGACAACGGCTTGTGATTTGCTTTCCAGCTTTTGGCATGCAACTGCTAGCTGTCATAGTTAAGATTGAGATATACAGAAAGGTAACAATATACTCACATCATTTTTTAATAAATCCACCTCGGCAAACAGGCGCTCATCAATCTAACAGCAAGATAAATGTGACATATGAGTCAACTTATGAATACCATGGCGACGAAAAATACTGGGGCGTGAATTCACAGCCAGGTCAATATATTTGTGAAACTACAAAACAAATCAAGAAAACCATGAAAAACGCGGGAAAAATAACAGCGGTATAAATCTGGCGACAAAAACACAATAAACGCATTAACACACCATGGCGAGTTATCTATTTCCAGATAGGAAAAAATACCACCGAATGATCGCTGTCATAAAACGCGCAATGAAAAAGTGGGTTGGGTATTGTTCAACAGTTGAAACCTAGATAAGAGCGGTAGTGATAATCGGGGTTCAAAATCTTAAACGTGAATCTGATAAGTGATGAGCAGTAGGAGACTTTGGGTTTTGTACAGATCGAACAACATCCACAATTGATAGCAGCTGTTGCATTCCCATAGACTTTCCAGTCGGCCCGTTTCGAACTGTAGAAGCACTAGACTCGAGTTTCGTTCCCATTAGAGGTCGTCAGTAGTGCATATCCTCGCCAATGCCTGGACTAGAACCACAGCCACTCTGTTCATGAAGCAACCACTGCGCCATTGACCTCACATTAAGCACGACGGAATTGTCAAATGTGAACACTCAACCACTTTCGCCTGGAGTTAACAGACAGTACCTGTGTCTCCTCTCGAGGCGATCGGGCAACCTGATCATTACTCACGAGCGAAAGTGGTTGAGTGTTCACATACGATAATTCGGTCGTGCCTAGTGTGAGGTCAATGGTGCAATAGTAAACACGGTTGCCTCATGAACAGAGTGGCCGTGGTTCTAGTCCAGGCAGTGGCAAGGATATGCACTACAGACGACTTCTAATGAGAACGAAATTCGAGTCTAGTGCTTCTTTTCGAAAGGGGCCGACTGAAAAAGATTATGGGAATGCAACGGTTGCGATCACTTGTGGGTGATGTTCCGTCGGCATTCATTCATTCAACCGACACGCCACGGTCCTCACATGCAATGCAGAAGACCTAAGAACACTTATTTGGTAAGGAGGCTCAGTACCAGTCCGTTTACTGTCTGGAAGAAGCTCCATTCCGAAAACCTCGGAATACCTGAGTGCTCTGTCCAAAATGTCAGCCATCACAGTTGAAAAGGTAGGGAGACAGGACATCCTGTCGAATGCCATGTGACGTAGAGAACGCTTGAGATAGCTGACCACAAGTGCGCATTTGGCAGCCACTGGGAAAATAACGACGTCGACAAACGAGTACAAATCATTGAAAAGCCTCTGCGATGGAAACAACCCCAAAGAATATCAGTGTTAGGAGGCGCATCTCCTAACGAGACAACCAGGACGCGTCACGCCACATCGATCGGCCGGCCCAGCTCGGATGGTATAGTCGTGGGTGGTGGTATGAGCCCACTCAGCCAATCAGACTGCAGGTGTGCGGTCGAACGCCTGTGCGCTATCTGGACAGTGTTTTTTCTCGCGTTGCCTTCTGACGCTCCCTGTAATGTGATTTGTTCTGACACCTTGACTGCCATATATGAGTGTCTCATTTTATTCGCTTTGTGTCTGTCGGCCATCTATGGTAATCGTTTTGTCCTATAAATCTAGAGCTTCTGTGGCCCAAGTCTTGCATCGCTCGTCCAATAAACAGTGCCGCCGCGTCTCTTCTCACTTCTCGGTGTTGGGTCAAGCGACTGAACGCGTAACCAAAGTGACGATCCAATAATCAGGCAACTGAGTCGAAAGCAGCCATCAAGCCCAAAAATACCAGGACAGTTTGGCACGAAGAGCAATGTCGATGTGTCAGCGTCTGTCGAAATGTGAGGATATGAACGATACATCCCAGATGTTGCTGGAAACCTGAATGTTTTCTTGTCTGATGCTGTGTCTCATAAATCAGTACACATTGAGCCCCGTGGGCATTTTGGATGTGATAGAGGCGAGACTAATGCCGTGGTTGTCACATGATGTCCTGCCAATTCTCTTAGAAACGGGAATGGCCTGTGATAAACGCCGATCACGAGGCACATTTTCAGTATCCCATACAAAACGAAGCAGTGTGGTCAATGCAGAAGACTTCTCATTATTATCAGCGTAAACAAATGAGGAAGGTCCAAGCATGGGGCTTTATTGAGTTCCGGTAATTTAAGCCGCAGGGTCACTGTGGTTTCCGACGGAGGATAGGAGAGAACGTCATAAACAACCACACATACCATGTCGTCCACAGCAGAATGAACTGGCACAGGCCTATTTACCTGGTTCTAAAAGAGCTCATTTCCTCAGACAGGTCACCGCGACAAGCTGTAAACTCATGATGGATCTTTTTGACGTACAGTCTCACGAAAACCTTGCAATCGGTCACCGCAACCACGAGTCGGAGAAAACAGCACCCAACTATTCCCAGATAAAAATACCTTAACCACCTAGTTGACCCGTTTGGAAAATCGAGCCCAACGGAAATTCTGTAAGTTTGCGCTTCAATTCACGGCGGTCTTTTCTGTGTACAATGCGAACGGATCAGTCGACGTTTGCTCAAAAGCTCTGTTGAATAAGCAGAGGGGATCCTTCGGAACTGTATTGTTGCAATGTCGTTCTTCTGCTGTATTATTCCGTTCTGTAACCCGTATAACCTATTCCTCTTTTTACTTTAGCTGCCAGTTCAATTGCAAGACGAATAAAGCCTTTCTTATGAGCTTCGCATTAATTCAATCTCAAGCCAATTGAATCGTACTGTTTGTTTAATTGCATTACAATCTATTCGTCTTACATTCTCATCGAAAAAAGTGATTCTTAAGACCTGACTGATTTGAGGCTGATCCGAGTTTCGCAACCGTCTCAAAACAATGGTCACATTGTTAGAAGACATTTACAAACTTCCTTGCTGATATGGATACATTTGAACCCAGAAAACTGGACAGTGAAATTAACTACATATCCCTTTTCGCGTTCGAGTATACTGTCGGGTGCTCTTTTAATCCAGTATATCAACCCTCGAAGCAAGCTACAAAAAAAACTGAAAACGAAACTTCTCATCTCCCAGCAAGTCGTAAACAAGAGACAAGCCATTCTCCGAATGAATACTTGTAAAAGCCAAAATTATTAGCAAAAGATTCCCACTTCAAATCAGTTTCCGCTCAAGAATATCGTGACAGCGATATCAGAGAAGCGCTCGAAACCTGTTTGCAATGTAACCACATACTCCGCGATCCGTAGAGAACAAACAACTCGATCGTTAAACTGCTCATAATCAAGTTGTCACCTTATAAATGGCCAACTAGCAATCACGAACATAATATGCTAGTTCCTTGAATTTTACAGCGCCTACTGAGAGATATACGCGGCTCCGTGATTTAGCTGATTTACCTCTGCAATCTCAACACAAAATGTCTGTGGTAATGACAGTTTATTGTTCTGCAAAAGATTCAACATATAAATGTGGAAAAAGGAACATCTTCAGAAGATGTACCGCTTTGAAAAGCGATCAAAGCAAGCACCATCATTAGTAAGCCGTTTACTCTCCTCGACGAATGTTACAGCGGTGTCCGAAGCTATTTTGGGTTTCATGGCAAACAACATCCCAACGCAAGCAGTTGTGAACATTGAATTTTCTGACAGCTGCGTCTCAGTTGTGGTAGTGAGAAGACATAAATGACACGTGGAAAGATCCTTTAGTAAAATCATCATGATTCCTACTTGCTTGTCAAATCACATTCAGGGACATGGTTTTTCAACATTCAGTATAAGAATAATCGTCATCGACCCCTGTGCAGACGTTCCGTAGGCTGCACTCGAAAGTCATAATACAAATTCATGGAGAAAACATCCCGTTTTCATTGTGGTCTACTAGTTGCTCAGACTGAAGTGTCTCCTCTAATGGAAATCTCGCACCCAACTTTAAACCGATCGCAACGAACTCCCAACAGCACTAGCCGAACGATGAAAGGTTTATTCGATCGGAAGTTCAAAAACTGCCGAAGGACAAAATGAGTGAGCTTTCCATTTAGGTGCGGCATGCTCAAACACTTGTTACTGCGAAGCAGAATAATAAAAAGAGGATGACAGTCGAATGCAGTCAAATCATCCACGGATATACGTATCTGGATGCTGATCCGTTACCGAAACTCGACAAAAAAACTTCACATTTCACCAAGCGCTTAGTCGATAAGAGAATCAAATGTACACTGCTTTAAAGCATGTGGGGATCTACATTTGCTGTGACACTCCTTTTGGATTATCCAACGGAGTTACTGCCTTTTAACGGGTGGCTGACAGCATCACTGGGAAGGAACAACTGGTGGCGACTTTCGTTAATGTCGTTATCATTACAATGTGTGGAGGACAAGCAAACGTACAAATGCAGCCTGGCTAAATGCGTTGAAGTCACACAAAAGTTCGCAATTAATTTTAGTGAAAACAAAAGTTTTACATTCACAACGAAAACTGAAATCTTCGGCTACGAAGTTTCCAAAGGGACTATAAAACCGTATCTCGGTCGTTTACAGCCTCTTCGAAATATACACCTTCCTTGCGACCAGAAGTCCCAACAACGTGTCACTGGTTTCTTTGCTTATTATTCTCAGTGAACTCCCCACTCCTAGCGTAAAATTCCATTGTAACCGCAGAATAAACTGTAATGACAAACCAATTTTTCACAACGAAAAGTCACTGTCAGAAGAAAAACACATACAACCTCCAAACCTCACAAAACTCTCCAACCAGAAAACAAAGAAATGAGAAAAAGCGAATTCATTCTTTCTGTGGGAATTCCCACAATGACCTTGAGGAAGAGATAGAATTTCCATTGTTTTCTAGAAGCGCTCCAAGCAATTTGACCGAGTGACTGGAGTCCAAATCAGCATCACCTATCAACTGTGGGTGATGTTCGACTTGAAATTAGCCAAATCCTCGACTAATCATCAGTAATCCGAAATATCGCCTAGCAGGTTTAATGAGATAGAAGAATGTGAGCTGTCTGGGAAGTGCCAGTCATGAGGTTTATCGAGTGAAGTTAACAGACAGTAACTGTGTCTCCTCTCGAGGCGATCGGGCAACCTGATCATTATTCACAAGCGAAAATGGTTGAGTGTTCACATATGATAATTCGGTCGTACCTAATGTGAGGTCAATGGTGCAGTGGTAGACACGGTTGCCTCATGAACAAAGTGGCCGGAGTTCTAGTTCCGGCAGTGGCAAGGATATGTACTAATGACGACCTCTAATGAGAACTAAACTCGAGTCCAGTGCTTCTGCAGTCCGAAACGGGCCGACTGGAAAGTCTATGGGAATGCGACAGCTGCGATCAGTTGTGGGTAATGTTCAACTTGAAATTAACCAAATCCCCGACTATTCATCAGTAATTTTAAAGTCATGTTGACCAAGCCATTCCACATATGCATTTCACTTTCTTTAGCAATGCGCAGTTGCCCCTTACTTGTTGTCCCTTCCTCAATTCTTTCAGCTGACCCATGAGGACAAGTGATAAACCCTTCATCATTCTGTATACTTCACTAAGACCCTCTCCCTAACAGACGGTGCAGTGTGAACAGACATAATTTACTCAATTTATCTTCATAGTTTATGCCCTTCATTCCCTCCACCCAATGCGTTATCATGTGTTGAGTCCTTTTTAACGTTTGTACATCTTTTTTTAAGTATGGTGCCCATACTACTACAGGTGCGGGTGTACACAGGCGCAGTACAAGGGTACCCATACTTCACCTTTCCTACTGGAAACCGTGGTTCTAGGCGTAGGGAACGCCTTTTTAGCTCTGATAGCAGCTGTCACAACGAGACTGGACCTTGACGCGGTGTGACGGCTTGCGCATCTCTATGACCTATTGGGCTAAACTGGACGGTGTGGCCAACACACCGATAGAGTCACTCATGCCAGGCAGGCCAATAGGTAGAGGTCTGACAAACCAGTCTCCTGGTCC